>KZ807346.1:220099-259656 GCA_000696205.2 Oncopeltus fasciatus | reverse complement strand
ATTTAAATAAATTATTTATTATTTAAATTAAATTTAGCTTGAGTTCTGATATATGTTAATATTAGTTTCTCTCATCTTTTCTCCAATTTCTTGTGATAATAAAACTACTGCTTTTTGAACCTTCACTGGGTTGTTTTTTACACAACATTTAGTGAACATACTCGTGTCAAAAATTAAAAAAAAGTTTCATGTACTTATGTCATTCATTTGCCAACTAAATTTTAAAATACATAGAATTATACACTTCCACCTGTAATTGACCTGCATTTGAGTTGGAAAGTAGACTAAAACTGTAGTCATCTGAAAAATTAGAATTTGGGAAGAGCTCGGAAATATATAGTGCTAAACACAATTTTTGATTTTAATACTTTTTTTTTGTGGTAATAACAAAATCAAAAGTAATTTTATACATTTTTTTTTTTTTTTATTACCACGTAAATTTTACTAATTTTAGTGCTAGGGAACAGAATAAAAAATCTAATTGTCCCAGCCAGGACACAAACCTGGATCTCCTGCTATCCGGGCCGGTGCATTTTTGGTAAATGTGTTACCGGGACCAGTCTGATAAGTTATTAAAGTCTTGGCTGTGACAGTTAGATTTTACATTGGGACAGTAATGATTTACCAAATTTTACTCTGACCAGCTATTCTTTTTACATCATCTTACACCCTGGCTATAAGCTTGTGAGGGTGTCATGTCACTCTCCATCACTTTATGGAATAGCAATAGCTTGTCTACTCATCCATCCTCTTGACGTCTAATTATTTAAATTACAAATATTTTTATCTTGACCATTTTTGTATTAATTATTAGTTCATTAAATCTCTAAATAAAATGTGTTTAATAAAATTTAAAAACAATCAAACTCTTTTACATTTAAAGCATTTTTTATTTGTTAAAATAGAAGTGAAGTAAAACCTATTTGCAAACTTCTATGAGTGTTGTTTCTATAAACATACAAATCTATCTGAAGAAGGCCTGAAACCACTGAAATTCAGGCCGAAACATTGGCAAAAATAAAGCCATTTTGGTTTACCAATTTGTTTTTATTTAATAATAAACCTTTGATGAAACCCCGAATATCTCCTCCTCCTTTAAAGAAATGTATTTTTGATTAGATATCTTTAATAGTAAGTCATAAGTTACATTGGCATAGTAAGCCATCTCTTCAGGGCTGTTGAAATACAGTGTCATTAGAAAACACAAGGAAAACAAACAATTATATGATTTATATTATTATTAAACAAAATTTGACTTAACTAAATTTTATGTAATAATAATGTCAATCATATTGTGTTTTTCTCATGTTTTCTTATGGTATTGCATTTCATTAGCCCTGAAGATTGTTTACAATGTAGGCCAAAATATTAGCAGATTATAAAAAATAAATTTCTTTAAATTGTATTTTTTTGGATCAACCTTGACCCACCACTAGTAATTCTCTACTCATATAAAAATAAATAAATGAAAGAGATCATTTTCCCTTTTTTATTGGAGCCTTTACCTTACTAAAGAAAGGGTAGGTTTCAATGGATAGCCAAAGCTGTTAAAAAATATTTTACAAATTGAATATTTGATATTTACAGTAGATGTGAACATTATCTAATTCAGTGATTATTCAAGGAGCCATTAAAAAAGAAATTATATTGTCATTATTATTTATA
The DNA here is from genome assembly GCA_000696205.2 of Oncopeltus fasciatus. Classification (NCBI taxonomy): domain Eukaryota; kingdom Metazoa; phylum Arthropoda; class Insecta; order Hemiptera; family Lygaeidae; genus Oncopeltus; species Oncopeltus fasciatus. The sequence goes on along the minus strand of KZ807346.1, from coordinate 257,991 downwards.
TGATCTAAAATATTATAAATAATAATTACATAGAACTAGCTCAGTGCTATTAGTAAAATTAGTATTCTTATTGTATAGTAATAGTGTTGCAAACTTATTTGATATTTTCATACTTATTAGACAAGAGTATTAGATAATTTTATAAATAATTTAAATGCTTATATCTATTATATAATGTCAATTGTTATGCTTAGTGTTGCTGGTCGAATTATTGTGGATGGTGCTATTAAAACAGAAGTGAAGGAGCCCCCTGGACCTGTCCGTGCTTTGTACCTCACATCGAAGCTGGTCATTGGTAAGCTATTTGGAAGGAGATTAAATACATTTTTTTTAATAAACTTTTTTCAGCTCAATTTATCTAAATTCAGATTCTTCAACTTCTCTCAGTGGTAGCAGAATTGAGGTAACTTTGAATGTAAATAGTTGCATATTGTCTTTTATGTGTACTTTAACTGTATGCCTTTTTATGGAACCTAAACCTGACTCAAAAATTGAAGAATAATTCTTTAAAATTGATTCAATTGTTTAAAATCCTTCATATTTTTAGAAAGTTCTTGCTTAATTCTACATATTTGAGCACTTGGTGGTGATGATAAATCAATGTCATTTATCCAGTCTAAACTAAAATGCAGTATTTTCTCTCCTTTTTATTTTCATTAGACTAAAGCAAGGACTAGGACCTTGAAAATTCCTAAAGTTTTTTTTAGAATGACCAGTATTAAGATCTGGGAGGCTAATGTGAGGAACTGAGTTCAAGGACCTAAAGAAAAAAAACTTAATTAATTAACCCCAATGATTATGCTTTTAACATTTGTAGTATGTTTATTTACGAGGCAGGTCAATGCCTGAGTTCATAAACTTTGGTTTATGCATCTCCCTTCTACTTCGGAAACTGAGTACAGTAATTTTGTAATTGAAGAATATGTCTTCTATTCTGCTTTTGTATTCTATGTAGAGAATTTTAATTTGTTACTTTTTAATTGTTTAGCTGTTTTTGCTTAGCTTCTATGCTTTTGGGTAATATAACTATTGTAACTGTAATTACCTTTTTTAAAAAAAATTATTAGTAGACCGGTATTAGGTACATTCTAGATCTTTCTATTGGTCAAGTTATGAATTATATTGGTCAATTATATAAATTACTTCCAGGAATTTAATCATATGCTTTGTTTTTAATTTTTTTAAAAAATTGATGTAAGCAGATATTGTATATTTCTCAAATTAACTATAAACATAACTGAGGTATGTTTTCTTTTCCTATTAGGATCCTCAGTAGATTATCGTGATGGTTTCACTGGCTGTATCCGTGCATTGCTTCTTAATGGGCGTCCTGTAGACCTTCGGAGTTATGCAGAAAAGGGGCTCTATGGTAAATACTAAGTAGTTTCTAGTCTCAAGAACTTTTTCTTTCTTTATTGAAGACTTGATCAGCGTTGATTGTTGTTTAAAGGTGTCAGCCCTGGCTGTGTGGGTAAGTGTGAGAGCAACCCTTGTCTTAACAATGGGACTTGTCATGAGAAGTATGACGGCTATTGGTGTGATTGCAGGTGGACAGCTTTCAAAGGACCTATTTGTGCTGATGGTAAGCTGTTTTGATTTCTTTTAGTAAATTTCTAAAAATGTATTTACTGTTGCTTACGAGTCCTGTATAGCTGATAAATAGTAAAACAAATTGTTTAGGATAAAACATTTTATTGTTTATCTAATAAGTCAAATATAGAAAGCCCAAGGTAAACTTTCAATTTAGCTGATTCTAACATTTGAGTTGTAATATTTTATACTTTTATATCAATATTTTTAATTTACCTTTCTGTGTGTGTTTTGGTTTGTTTTACACTATTTTATCAAGAAACTAGGTGGAGTATTGGAGAGCCAAGTTAAGCATGTAACAATCTGGGTCCCAATTGATGTAGAAATTAGTGAATAATCCATAAAATGAAAATGTCAGTTTAATTCTGGAAGTGGTTTTATTAAAATATGCATGGTGTTATTTTTAACTTCACACAGCTACAAATAATTCATTTTCAATCTTATACCACGTATAGAAAGCTTAACATCTGTAAAAAAAAAAAAAAAAAAAAATAAATTTAAGTTTTATATATTTTACAAGTTTTATGTCTTAGTCATAAAACATATTTTTAGATTGTATGACTATATCTGTTAAACACACCACTTCTTGATGTGTTAATGTCTGAGCAAATTAAGATAAAATGTTTAGTATTTGTGAAGAAGAGCCCCAATGATGAAATGTTGACTCAGTGCATTTGCAGCTGTACAATGGTAGAAGTCATTTTCTGTTGAAGATAATAGAGCAAAAACAGCTCTAACAATTTATATATAACATTTGAGACTCTTTAAACATTTTTATTAGTTTACTTATATGACAGTTTGCCCTATGATAAAAGTGAATATGACCAGTATTGTTTGTCTTGGTTCACTAAAAATTTGTTCATGTAGGCTTCAACGGTCGTCAGATGTATTTACCGTTTCTTCTTCCGGGTTGGACCGTGTCAAGTTGTTGATAGTTGCCAAGCTTTCGCACATCATGTGATGGCTTCTTCAGGGCTGAATAGAGAAAGAGGGCTGTTTTCTCTATTTAGCCCTGAAGAAGCCATCACATGATGTGCGAAAGCTCGGCAACTATCAACAACTTGACACGGTCCAACCCGGAAGAAGAAACGGTAAATAAATTCACTAAAAATTGTTAAATTTCATCTGAGTTAATTACACTGTTTTTATGATTTTAATATGAGACATGAATAAAGCCATGTAATACATTGCACAAACTTGATTTTCTAATTTCTTAAGTTATTAAACAACAAATAAAACAATTAAATAAAAAAAAAAAAAAAAACATAAGCCTATAGAAAACTGAGTAGGTAATGAAATACAGATAATAGATATAGGCACCTATTCATACAGCCTAGAATATAAGTTGATATTGGATATGATTTTTTCCTCAGTGAAATAAAATGGGCATGATATATTCATAAATTCTTCTTCCGGGCTTGACTATGGCAAAAAGTTTTTTTTTTTCCATGCTTTCACTCATCTTTTGATGGTCTCTTCAGGTGGATGCCTCTTGAATATGAAAAGGTATCTATTTTTTAAGTGAACCAATGCTTTCACTTATAAAATTTATAAGAGAATGATTAAGATCTTATTTTAAAATTTTATTTTTCAAGCTCATATTAGAGGGGCATATTCTTTGGGACCCATCTGTAAAACATAAAAAATTGTCATTTTGGAATTTTCATAAGGTGCAATATAATTAATTCCGAATCAATATGAATAAAGAATGAATTCACCCCTTTATAATTCTTATAATTGTTTAAATTAAATCTGGCAAAGTATTATAATAACTGGAGTCAAGAGATAGAAGAGAGCAGGACTATATTATGCCTATTTGTCCTGTAGATAGTTTAGGATTGTTGTCTTCTGTGGATCATGCAAAACAAATTTGCTTCATCAATTTTCTAAAACTTCTTAATTAGTAAAAACCGAATCCCAAATAATCTAATCTTTATTTAGAATTTGTGGTAATAAAAGCCTGAGCATTTAATAAAATACCTCTTCAATAATGTCAGTTTCAGGAACTACAGCTGAATAATATAAATGCCTGTTTTCAGAAATTGGTGTTAACTTGCGGCCTAGTTCAATGATTAAGTATGACTTTGCTGGCTCTTGGAGATCAACTTTGTCTGAAAAGATTCGTGTTGGCTTCACAACTACAATCCCCCAGGGTTTTCTGCTTGGATTCTTTTCCAACATCACAGGAGAGTACTTGGTGATCTCTATATCGAACAGTGGTAAGTGACTTTTAGAAATCCATACTATTTCTACAATTACATCATATCCCCCAATACAAGTCCATCTTTAGTTTTCCAATTTCCAATCCTTACCTTAGTCATATAGATTTTTTCCAGGTGACAACACGTCCTCCCTCACCTTCATGATGGAAGTGAGGTGTGGTGAATGTCTATACATATTGTTATTGTTTTCTGACGCATTTCATATAACATTACTCTTAGTTATGTTAAGATTAATGTAATTTATAAATAAATTTTTTCTATTAAAATAATGTAAATTTTTTTTTTCTCTTGTTTTCTTACCTCATTTTAACAGACTTCAAGATGGCTTACAATGTAAGACGAAATGTCTGCAGATAATAAAAATACAAAAAAATTATATCTATCTATATACTTTTTCTTTNAATTTTTTGCTGTTTATTATTATTGTTCATTACTCTTTGTTTTTTATGTGAAATTTAAGGGTTATGACAGCAATTGTTTTACTTTTATTCTTGTATTTGCTATTATTGTTGTAATAAAATAAATAAATGCAGTCGTAAATGAAAATATAGACTCCTGTTGCGAAGTTGTGTATCAAGAATAGTAATTTATTAAATAATTGGGGAGGAAAAAAAAAAAAAAAAAAAAAAATTAGTACAACTCAAGAAGAAAAAATACTCAAAACTAATATAATAACCATTAATCATGATAGAATAAAAATAAATAAGATACAGTTTAGCAGTACCTGATCCCCAATTGTTCGGAGAGGAGGTGCTGGATTTGAAGGATGCGAGCGATGAGGAGCCAAGAATATTTAGAGGGATCGAGTTCCAGAGACTGAAGGATCTGATAATCTAATTCACTGGTGAGGCCCCCATAAGCACAACCATAGTCAAAATGAGGGAATATGAGTGAGGACAGAAGGAGTGAGGAGACAACATATTTTACGAAGCAGGAGATGACTAGATTTGCGAAATGGATGGAGATTGGAGAAACATCAATGGGAAATCTGTGAAATATGAGTTATTCATGATGGGTTTGGTCTTGGATGATGCCGAGGTTTTTGACTGAGGGATGAAAGGAAATTGGGCGCTGATTAATTGTGAAGGAAGGAATAGGTGGAAGCTAGGATCTAAACTAGTGATGGGCAAAGTATGGCCCACGGGCCAACTCCGGCCCACGACAGTATTTAATTCTGCCTGGCGAGGATTCATTAATATAGTACATGGCCCGCTATAATTATGATTTAATGGTCGAGAAGTTTAAAGTAGATTCTACTTGGTAAAGCTACAGTTCAAGCTAAACTAGCCCTGTAGTCGTGGTGAAATGAGCGGCGCAGATGCAGGTGAACTCAGTAGCCACTCGCCAGCTGTCACTGGCCGAGCCGCATGTTTTACGTTAATTTTGTCTCTTGTTCTTTCTTTACATTCATAATCGCTTGAAAAAATAAGCTGTGCTTTTGGGATAATGGAACATAAAAAAAAAACAAAAAGTTGATTTCGAGTGTCATCTGTTTAAAGAAGAGTGTGCTTGTAAATACTCTTTTACGGAACACTATGGTAAGCCAGTATGTCTTATTTCTAGTGAAGCAGTGACATTTTTTTAAAGATTTTAACCTTACTCGTCTTTTCAACAGCAGACATTCAAAAACCAAATATTCTTTGATGAATGATGCAGAAAAAAGAGATAAATGCAGAAAACCTAAAATAAAAAATTATATCTGCTCAACGAAATATGTTTATAAAGCAAAACACTTCTACACAGGCTGGATATGTTGTGACTTAAAAAATAGCTAAAAATAATGAACCATACTTGGAAGGAGAATTTGTAAAAGATTGTATGGTGAGTATGAGTAAAATTTTATGCCCAGAAAAAATTAAAGAGTTTGAGTCTGTCAGCTTATTGCAAAAAACAGTATCAATGAAAATTGATGCCATTGCGTCAAACTTTTCAACCAAATTTAGGCAGAGTATAGAAAACTTTAAAAATGTTTTGTGTTGATGAAAGTAAGGATAGAAGTGACACTGCTCAATTATTAATCTTCATTCGAGGCGTTGACATCAAATTTAATATTACTGAAGAGCTAGCTTATTTGCAATCAATAAAAAGAAAAACGATTTGGCAAATGATTTATAACAAATTTTCCAATGGCCTTCAAATTTTAAATGCGCCTATTTAAAAATTATACAATATAACTAGAGATGGAGCCCCAAATATGGTTGGAAACAATGCTGGATTTTCAGGTATTTTTCAGAACCATAATCTTAATCACGATGTTGTATTTTTACATTGTATAATTCACCAGGATGCACTTTGTAAAGCTGCAATAGATATGACCTATGTACTTAATGTGGTTTTAGAATTAATTAATACGATTCGATCTCGGGGCTTGGTACACCAACGATTCCGAGAATTTCTGATTGAAGTCGCAGATAATTCTGGTATAAGAATTATGAATAAGCAGATTATTCTGGCCTTTACCACACGAAAGTAAGATTTGGAATTTAAAAGAGGAATAACAAGATTTTTTTTCAAAAATAAAGATTGGTGCACCAATTTTGCATTTTTTACCGATTTGCTTGAACTCTATAACAAATTAAGTGAAAAATTCACCAGTGAGTGAAAACGGACTAAAAGAATTCAGTCAGGCATTGAAAAAAACTTTCAAAAACACAGTATTTGAAACTAGGTTTCAAGATTTTAAGAACATCCAATCATCTCTTGATGTTTTCTCAATGCACACATAAGTGTGCGAACAGACTTTTAATCTAATAATAATCTTCACGGTCAATACCCTCCATTTGAATTCTACTCCTAATGTTCCAATTTCTTATTAATACAAAAGTAATAAAAGTACAATTTATAATCACTAAGAAATTTCTCATATTTTATTGAGTTAGATATAAATGAAAATAAAGAATTAAAATGGACTAAAAAATTTATAAAAAAAAAACAAAAAAACTATTGGTTTAAATATTTGAAAAGCAGGTGTCCGATCAACTCTTTAATTTACATTCTAAACTATATTTTTGGAAAAATAAAGTTGGCTATAAATGTTTCAAGATGTTTTATGCAATTCTTCATTTTTAGTACTTAATATTTATTGCTTAGTAACACTTCAACTTTTGTACAAAATGAGAGTTTGTTGACCGTAGATATTATTCTAAGATGATTTTAGTTGGGGTTCGGTCAAGGTACCCAACTAAAATCATTTTAGAACTTCAACTTTTGGATGTTTTATACATTTTTATTAATAGTTACTTTTTTTTTTCAGGCCATTTGAAAGTGGTATTTGATTTTGGGTTTGAAAGACAAGAAATAATATTTCCTAACAAACATTTTGGACTTGGTCAATATCATGATATACGTATGAGTCGGAAAAATAGTGGTTCTACAGTGCTTTTACAGGTGATTTGATAGTTCATTTAAAAAAGATTTATTGAGTGAATTATTAGTTAAAATATTCTCAAGTTATTTAATTATCATTAAATGAATCATTTATCCATTATCATTTTCTTTATTAGGCCCTAATGAATAGATATTCGCTGTTTAGTTTAAGGATACTCCTTTTGTTTTGGGGTAATCCTGATTTCCCTCAGTTTTAAAATTTTAAATATTAATTTTTTATATCAAATTATGATGATAATTGGGGTAAAGTAATCCCACATTTCATTATTAATCCTTTCGAGCCAGAAAAAAATATTTCTACCTCAGTCGGGAATCGAACCCGGAACACGGTTCATCAGTTTAAAACTCGTTATTACATTCTTAAACTGTAGTCATAGTATTTGATCTGTTCCTTGGCCTTTAGATCTTAGTTGCTAGGGTATAAATTCATTTTTTACTCAGAATACACTGCAAGATGTTTGCTATTATATTAGACTAGTGAATTTCTTCTTGAGAAAGTATTAAGAATTATACTTACCCACTATATAGAATATAGATAGGTTCTGTCTATTAATTACGCAACTCATCTTCGGAGGAAAACCCTTTCAAAAAGTGACTTCATTATCCAAATTTAATGTATGTTTCGTTGGCGGCTGATCACCACCTTAATACTACTGATTTCTTATTTTAATAAATTTTTGTGTGGGAAAAAAATATCTTTTAATTTTTGTGCGGTACATTTGATCAAACTTCTTATAAATTAATCTCATTAGAAAATTCAGATAATTTTCCTTTTAATTTAATTTAATTGTATACAAATTTAAAAATAAATTTATTTTTAAGAATTTCTAATAATTTTGAGAATTAACTTTAGTCTACTGCTCATTTTCACCTTTCCCAACGAAAGAGATAGCTACTAAAAGTATTTTTCGACACACCACATTCCCTGTCAAGTTCAAGAAGAGTACATGTGGGCAGATATGTCTCAACAGCTTCCTGCAGAATCTCATCAATATCCATTAAGGGTCGCCTGTAGCATTTCTTTTTCCTAACGTCGTATCTCCAATGCTAAATTTTTCAAACCAATTCTGCTCAGTGTGCTGGACAAGAACACCTTCCCCTTCATATTAAACAATTCATGACTTTCTTCAGGATCTATGAAATTATTTTCCAGTAGTGTCTTAAAATTACAAACATTTCATATGATACTGTCATGATTTTCTTTGTAACAAATAATTAAACTAGGGCTTTTTATAGAAATCAAATGGGGTATAACAAGCTTAGAAAATGCTTTAAAGGGGTTACTAAATATTGGTAAGTGTTAAGTAGGATTAAAACATTTACATTTCTTTAAAATCTTGAATTTGATGAACCAGTCATTTTTTTTTTTTAAAAACCCCCTTTGTATGTGTGTTTCTCTCTCTCTCTCTCTCTCTCTCTCTCTCTCTCTATGTGTATTCATAGACTAGGAAATTGGTAATTTATACTTNATATATATGTTGAATAATTTATTTCTTATTATTGTGCATTACTATTCTTAAATTGTACTGCTGTTTGCATAATTATTTTTTAGTTTCTTTTCAGTGCCAGTATATATATCAATAAAAAGGATATATTTTCCTAGTTGTAAAATTTTTTTGTCTTCCGCTCACTCTCTCACTCACAATCTGATTCATTTTTATTTTCGTCTAAAATATTTTTAGTGTTTAAAGGAATCATCCTAAGAAGCTTATGAACAATGACTTTCCAGAAGTATAAATTGGTCATTCTGTGGAAAAAGGTACATTGCTTATAAAACTTCTAATAATAACTCTTTAGGGGGTAAATTAATTAGAGTAGAGGAATGAAGTAGTCATAGTTATTTGGTTTGAGTTTGATCGCAACCCTCCACTTGTTAATTTAAAAATGCTTTGAAATATATTTGGTTTATAAATTACTTTGCCTTTTAGATTGATAATTATGAACCAAAGGAGTTCCACTACAAAGTGAAAGAATCTGCAGATGCACAGTTCAACAACATACAATATCTTTATATTGGAAGAAATGAATCTATGGAAAAAGGCTTTATTGGTTGTGTTTCTCGAGTCGAGTTTGATGAAATTTATCCGCTTAAACTCCTCTTCCAACAAGATGGCCCCTCAAATGTTCGATCTCTTGGAGGTAAAACTATATTATTTCTTTTAAATAATAACTTCTAATATTAATTAATTTTTCATTTAAATTACTTAATTACCATAAGTTAGTTGTGATCATTTAAGCAATTCAACAGGTATAAACCTTTGGGCATAAAAGACTGGGCATTTCTAAGGTTTAAAGGAAAATAGCTATTTCTTTTACTGATGAACTTTTTTATTAATGAATGAATATAACAACCTTTATTGTTTTTTATTAGTTATTAGAAAATATATCCTTATGTCTGTTTCATAAATTATAATGTAATAAATATTACATGTACAATATTAAGCAATAAAATAAAATGAATTAAAATATTTAGCATTAGGTAAATAAAAATAAAACAACATTATACATAATAATTCCTTAAAGCTCGATATTCTTGGCCTCAGAGGTCCGACCATAATCCTACAACTAGATTTTTAAGTTTGAAGATTTCATAGTAACATTTTCAAATTACTTAAAAACATATAGTATAATTGTTGCATTAGCCTGCTCTGAATTTTAATAATGAATAGACTAGAAGTATACATTACTATAAGCCCAATTTCCTTTCAATCAATATGAAATGTATCTTCTTTCCATTAGTCTAAAATTGTTAATTCAAAAAAGGGTTATAAATTTACACTGTAACTAAACGAATAAATTATTAACAGACTTGTATCAGTAATTTATCAGATTATTATCAACAGTATTATTACTTTGAAAATTAATTTGTGATCACTGATTATTCAAATGTCATAAGATATAATTCAACCACTTATTTATATGGAAATGTTATATAAAATATTCTAAAATTATTATTTAATTGTAGCATAGTTTAAATAGAAAATTTGCACTGAGTTCACAAAAAAATTTAAAATGCTTCAGGTGTACTCCCTTTCATAAGTTTTTTCTGAACAATTAATGATAAGCTAGCATTATTTAACATTTTTATAATATTTATATGTTATTGAGTTTGTAGCTATATAATTAAGACAGTGTCTGTTAGATCATTCTCCGAGTGTGGTTGTCATTCTATGTAAATTTTGCGTTTGAGGTTGAAATAAAATTCTTCAAATATTTAAATAATCAACAAAGACAAAAAAGGACTAAAAGATTCATAAAATTGTTGCAATAGTTTTTCAGGAAACATATAACTTCACTTATTTTTAAAAATTTTTTATTAATTCCTTTGACAAAGTCAGATCAAACTGATGTAAATTTATTTATGTTTAATGTCCAGATTAAATTAAATGTGTTGCTTATAAACAAAATTTCATCAAAATATTTTTAATTTTTTAAAAGTATAAAATTATGCATATGAATGGTGTACTTTTTGTAGATGTTATTTTGTTGGGGTTTCATCAAGGTAGATCCAAAAAAAAAATACAATTTAAAAAGTATACATTTTTTAAATTGTATTTTTTTTTTTTTTTTTTGGATCGACCTTGGCCGAACCTCAACAAAATAACATCTACTAATAATCTCTATGGTCAAAAACTCTCCATTTGGGTCTGTTTTTCTATTACAGATTACAAGGAATTACACATAAAGTATTACATTTTGAGGAGAGGAGGAATGAAAATAAAATTTTAGTTTAATTAAAATGTTCAAAATTTAAATTTTGTCAAAGAAAATAAATAAAGAAAAATTTCTGCTCACAATACTTTGTATTTCCTTTGTAATGAAGATATTTAAAAAACTCAGAGTTATATAACTAATCACAAACCACTGCTGGTTGCTGATTTGTTTCTCATTCCTTTTGTGACCTCAATTAATCATTTATGACTATCACCAATATATTGATTGGTCTAATTGCCATAATTTTTGAAAATCTGTTAATTTCAGTGTAACTTCTTTCCAGGTAATTTTTTTTTTTTTTTGTTATGAACTTTGTTTTTAATAGTATGAATCAACAAATAAAAATTCCTCCCTTTAGGAGCAATTCATTTAATTAAACCCTCAATAGTGTGAAATAATTTACATTATTTTTTTTTGCATTATTTTCATCAATTAACTGACTTTTCAAAGCATGAATAAAAACACAATTTGGTAAGAAAATAAATATCCCACTCAGCAGTTTTTATAAATTAAATTTTGCATCAAGAGGAATGATTGAAGTTTGAAGAAGTGAAATTCAATGTCTCGTTACGATATTTATGATCTCAATAATTTTTTAAGGCCTTATGCTTAGCAGACTTACAATTTTGGTTTTGCAACTTTTTAGCTGTTGTTGCTGAGTTGTGTATGCAGTAAGACTGTGAGATCTTGCCCACACCTAATCTGTTGTGAGATGAACTTAATAAGCACATTCCCATTATGTTTATAGAATTAAAAAAAAAAAAAAAAAGATGAAGAAAGCAGAATTAGCTTCATTCAATATAAGATCGAATTTGCTAAATCTGTAAGATATATCATACTGTTGATTTTAGCCACAACTATCGTTCAGTTTATATAGTGTGAGTTTCAGTGATTTGAAGAACTTGTTTCATTTTCACATTTCTGTCCAAGACATTGATAAATCTGAAATTTCATCTGCCGACTTTACTAATCCTTAAATCTAATATATCTCATAGTGTGAGAACTATATTCACTTTGTTTAATAATTAAAAATAATTTGGTAATCAGTCAAATATATTAATCAAGAATAATATGTATTAGTTATATCCTATAAGGAAAACATCCTATTCATGTTGTCTCCATAATTTTAAGGTTTCTTTGATTCTTGACTGATCCTACTTTGGAAAAGCTCTAGCTTTTCTCTACAATTTTTTTTCCCTTCAAAATAAACATTATATCATAAACAAATATCATTTATTCGGTATTTTATTATTTTTTGCCATCTATTAGATGAGTTAGTTACTGACTAATATTGGTCGAGCAGGAGATGTTTAGAGATAAAGCAAATTTAAAAAGCTATCAATATCTTCATCATTGTTCGTGGTAAGAAAAAAGTGTAGTTATAATTGGTCTAAAATATAATTTTTTTATCATTTATATTACATAATATTTTACAATAAAAAATCAACATTTAAAAATTAATTTAGAGAAATGAGTGCAACGCTGTAACTTTTAAAATATATTAGCAAAATTGGTTTTGCTATTAAGACTTGTCATTGCAAACCAATGATGAGTTAATTTTTTTTCTTGAATCAGATGATTTGGAAGGGGAGCTGAGAGAAAAACCAAATTGAATCATAAGCAATAATTATTATTATATCATTGTAAATGAAAAAAAAAAAAATGTTTATAGCATTTATATAAATGCATGTATTAAAGTTGATCTTTAGGAATTTAACTGGAAATGTTGAGCATTTCTTTCACTCTTCTCTCCCAGTCAGTCTAGAAACAGCCTTAGCGATCTTGTATTTTACTCTTTACATTTGTCTTCACTTAAGTGTGGAAAATATGCTTTGTTTATACTACTTGGGTGCGATGAAATTTTTTAAAATTTTTATTATGCTTGTAATAGGATGAATATTTATTGTGTCTTTGACTTTTGAAAATGCATAAGAATGTTTGTATTCATAAAAGTTATTCTCAATGAATTTAATACTTATTTGGGGGAGGGGGTCTATGCTTGGCTCCTGTGTTAAAATAGCAGGAAAAGACTATCAAGTTTCAGTATGTGTACCAGGAGAGTACGAGCAACTGTTTAGTTGCAGGTGTGTATGTGTGGCCTCACTTTCTCCCTAATGTAATATTTGTATAGTGAAATGTAGTTATTGTTTTTGACTGAACAGAATGAAAGTCTAAACAAACCACACTTAGTAAACAACCGATTGTATATCATGCCTTTTCTAGCTGCAAGCCAATATTTGTGCTACTAAAATTTCATGAGGAGAATAGACCTCATTATCTATAAAGGACTAAGTAAATTTTTTCATGATGAAAATATCATTAGGCAATTTCTTGGCAAACACTATTATTTTTCTATATATTTTCAATTTTGGTTAAATACTACCTCTTTGAATTATTTTTACAAATCCATTTATTTTTTTAGGAGCTATGACAGAAGATTATTGTGGGGTTGAACCAATTACTCATCCTCCAGACTTAGTTGAGACACGTCCTCCCCCTGAAATAGATGAAGAGAAATTAAAAGAAATATACAGCTCTACCAGTTTTGCAGTTATTGGTGGTAAGGCTTTAAAATTTTCTCTTTTTTATTGTTTGATATATTAAATCCAGCAATGTGCAGTAAACAGAGAAATAAAAATTAATGAGTCAAAATTTGTGCAAGTAATTTCCAATTACATAAAAAAAAAACTTACCTAACAACATAAAATTCAACAGTATTCCCATACCACTATCACACTCTGTTCATATCTCTGGTTCCATGTTGACTCACAATTCATATGAGCTGAGCATACTTAAATTAAAAATTGAGAACTTAACCAATGACATGGACTCCTATAGAGACTAATGAATAGGAATTAAAAACTTAATAGATAACAAACTAATGCTGTGAAAAACTTTATTGTGACCGATCTGGACCTACATTATAGACACCTGAGGTGCTGCCAAGCCTTCCATCATCCAAAGAATCCAATCTGTTAATACTCAATCCACGGAATAATCGAAAATACTCCCTATTATATCCAAATCTTCTCTTCAACATGACTTCAATATCCCCTCTGTGCAAGACCTAATTTCCTACTGTTTCTCAATTTTTCACCCAAACCCATTTGCAAGGCCCTGTCCTCCAACTGTAATCCCTAAAACCCTCCCCATTGACTCAAACAAATATTGTCTCAGAACCTCCTGAGAACATAGATTATAATTAATTTTAGAATGGTATCACTGGACACTTTCTCTCCTGTGTAACTTCATTATTTGTTATTTTTCTTAGAATTAAATCAAATTACGAAGTGTTATTCTTAAGACTATAATTAATAAATACAATGATAAAAAATTGTAATAAAATATAATATTATGCATGATATATTATTAACTATGATATGATTATATATTACAATATGAATGGATAAAGAATATTGTGATTAGCGGTATTTTAACGATCTATTACAAATTATTTGCATTAAATAAAACGTAATTGACTAGTAGCGTGGAAAAAAATTATTAAAAAAATTATTTACTTAATAAAATGGCTATGTTAGAAGTAGGGTTAACCTGAAATATAAATATAATATTTCAATATAAATTTTTAATTTCAAATAGTTATGTTTTTAGTTATAATGGAATTTAACTTCACCCCAGAGGTTTTTGAGTACCCGTCAATATTGAATTAGAGTGGGGGCTGAACGAAAGTTCTATGATTATTTAGAAGTTTAGAAAAGAAAAGGAGTCATAAATATTACTTTAACTTATTTTTTTTTTGTTATTCAGAAAAACAAAAATAGTTAAAATAGAAGTTACTAGGCATTAAATTTTCTAACGCTAATATTATACATCAGTCATGGAAATGTGAACTTAGGTACAGGACGTCCTCTCTCATCTTCATGATAGCCCTGAAGATGTCTTGCAATGTAAGCCGAAACGTTGGCAGATAATCCTTTATTAAAAAATTTTTTTGGATCTACCTTGACCGAACCTCAACTAAAATCATCTCAGGTTAATATTATACCTATGATGATAAGGAATTCATCTTGTTTACAGAAGCCCTATATGATAAATTCTCTCCCTGTCTTACTGTCTCTCTGCCTATGATGATGTTCTTTTTATCTTTTGAGTGATTATTTTAAATTTTATTGTTAAGACCTCTATTTTATTTCACTTAAAAAATTTGCTAATATTGTTATTTGCTTGAACAGGTGTAATTTCTCTTATCCTTCTTCTTTTGCTTCTACTGCTTCTGCTGGGTGGGAGATATATCGCCCGACATAAAGGGGAGTACCTCACACAGGAAGACAAGGGTGCAGAACTAGCTCTTGACCCAGATGAAGCAGTGGTCGAATCCACTCGAGGCCATCAGGTTCAGAAGAAAAGAGAGTGGTTCATTTAGTGCCTCTATCCTCCAAGAAAGGGAGAGTACTCTGGGCCTGAGAGTGCAGCACACATTTATGTTCCAAATTTATTTTGATAAATTTGAACCCTGTTTTAATGTATTTTAAAGAATTGAAGCCTTTTATTTATTTTATATTCCTTCATTAGTTTGTGTTTACTTAGATGAAAAAATAATCACCAATTTTGAAGGTTTCCTCATATAATTTGAAAATGATTCAAGTGATATTTAAAAATATCAATTAAAGGTTATTGATTCAAATAATACTTGGAGTCAAAATACCAATAAAAAACAAGTAAATTCAAATTAATAAAAAATGTAATATATATATATATAGAATAAGCAGATTATTCTGGCCTTTNATCACAACTTTATATATGAAAAGGTTTTGAATGAAAATTATTTACTTAACTGAAGTTATTCTTATCATATCACACTATATTCTGTCATGTACAGAAGTATATGAAGTATAAATTACTGGGAGTATATTCCTAGAAGTTCTTAAATATTTTGAGTAAATTTACTTAATTAAATTAAGTCAATTTAAATTTTTTTGTTTTTACTTTCGCTTACATTTTATTTCATTTTATCTCCTATTATTAATTATTAATACCTATTAGTAATGTGTGCCTGCACTCTCCTTTGTTAGTTAACTAAATTTTAAGTAAATGCAGTGCCTGTTGAAAATGGGGGCAGAAAGCCTCAAACTTATCCAAAGCCTTCTTGACAAGACTTAAATATTAATGAAATAAGAAATTCATCGAAAGCTATAAATAGACCTATGATAACACCTTTAATAGAAGTTAAAAAGTCTGTCCCATTTCTTAGTTTTGGTTTTATTTACATTAAACCCACAAATTACTATTTAAAAAAAAAAAAAAAAAAAAATTAGTACAACTCAAGAAGAAAAAATACTCAAAACTAATATAATAACCATTAATCATGATAGAATAAAAATAAATAAGATACAGTTTAGCAGTACCTGATCCCCAATTGTTCGGAGAGGAGGTGCTGGATTTGAAGGATGCGAGCGATGAGGNAAAATATTTTAATCTATAATTTTATATTTTGATATTATTTCTGTTTTGTTTGTAAATTTTATTTTCTAAAGCTAATTTATTTTAGCCTTTACGTAATTATTTTTATTTTTTTAAATATTAATTTGAACAACTCTTTCTTTTCAAAACTGAAAAGACAAATCTGATTAATAAGTGGTATTGTGTATATTTCTCTTGACTTTTATATAACTTTTTTTTATTAAATAACATATGTAAATAACAATTTAAGTTATTTGTATTTTATTTTCGTATTTTTTATTTTGTGTACCTTATTTCTGAATGGAAATGTTTACCATCCTTGACGTAATTATTTTTATTTTTTTAAATATTAATTTGAACAACTCTTTCTTTTCAAAACTGAAAAGACAAATCTGATTAATAAGTGGTATTGTGTATATTTCTCTTGACTTTTATATAACTTTTTTTTATTAAATAACATATGTAAATAACAATTTAAGTTATTTGTATTTTATTTTCGTATTTTTTATTTTGTGTACCTTATTTCTGAATGGAAATGTTTACCATCCTTGTGTTTGTGTTCATGGTATATTTTATTGTGATTATTATTGTTTCATGTGTATTTGTGCTGTCTACTCTTAATAGCCCAGTGAGTGTCCTATTGGTATTGCACAGTTCTGATACTGTGCCTTTTAGATTCTCACCATAGCTATATTAAAAAAAAAAAAAAAAAAAAAAAAAAAAAAAAAAAAAAAACAACCTTATGATAGTCCTGTTGAATTGCGAAGAAAAAATGTATTTATTTTTAATCCATTTTCAGCATCCCTAGCACACACTTGGTTTCAATGGGAGTTCTGGTTTACCCGATTGCCTCAATCTTTTAATTCACCTAAATTTCATTACCTGAAGAATAGGAATACTTTCTAAGTGACTGAAACTCTGTTTCTAGTGCCTTTTACAACATATATTGCTCAGAATTACATTATTTCACTTTGAATTCTCCTTCTAATTTTCTTGTAAATAAACCATAGCTGATCAGAAAGTCATATGATGATAGATAATTTTTATATTTAATTTTTGCTTTTGAAGTGCTTTTTTATTTCTTTATAAATATTTAGTAGGCCTGTTCTTATTCAGGGTGTCAAATGAAAATGCCAATTCAGGTAAAATAAAAGAAACTGTATGTGAACATTTTTCCAATGTCAATGCGTCTTCAGGATGATTAGAGGCATTGAGCATCTATGTTGGAATAAACCATTTTATAAAATAGTAATATGATGATTTTATTATTGCTTAAATTATTGCTAATGAATAGTAAGCTGATAAATTTCATCAAAAATTTCTTTCTAATTTACATCTAAAATAAACTTAGAAATTAAGACGACAAGGATTGGCATTTTGTTTATCTTAAATACATTTATTTTCAATTAGCAAAAAATATACTAAACCACTAGGACACCACTTTTCCCCCATTCTTTTAAAAGTTGAATATATATTACATTACATTTCTATTATTTATTGTTTGAAGTATCTAAAAGACATCACAGTCAACAGTTTATGAACTTTCATAGCACTTTATTCAAATACAATTAATTCTCAATTGGCTGTAAAAATTTTGATTAATATTTTTAAAGACATCTTTGCACTGCAAGACTAACTGAAACATGCTTGACTTTGGCTCATGCTATTAGACTGTTAATAAGTTTTAGTCATATCTCTAGGCAGCTCGACCGCTCTGCTGTAAGCCTCAATAGTACAAAGGTGTTGATGTGATACCTCTCTGTGAAATTCCCAGTATGGGTTCTAGCTGCCTGTCATAATCATATATATAGTGAAGTGATTTTTCATGATCTTCCCTTAATCATAGGTTTTAAAGATGTTTACTTATGTAAGTTATCACAACTTTTTATACAAATGTATGAATCATATATGTATAGATAATAAATACACTTTATATATGTAAATTTTGTTTCTGTATTTACCTGTTTACAAATTCAAGTACCATTATAAGTTTTAATTCTTAAAACTGAAATGGAAAAATTGACTTTAGAGTGAAAACATATAGCCAAAAAGTTGTTTTATTGTTTATGGTTTATTAATTTAAATAAAAAAGTATATGTGCCTGAATGTTTTGTGTACGTTTATTGTATAGGGGCACAAACCTCTTCTTATTCACTTAACACATCTTATTCTGTCATGAGCTTGTAATGGAAAGTAGCATTTGTAAAATCCACTATGTGTGTGTTTATGCATCCATTTGTTTGTGTGTAGCATAGGAAAATCGCAAGACTTTCTTATTATGCACTTCATGTATCTCATTCTGTCTTAAGCTACTCTTGCTAAAAGTAGTTTGCGAAATCCCTAATGTGAGTGTATATGTGCATGTACTCTTGTGTGTGTTTATATTTAGTTTAGAGCTATGAAATTCAGCATAAATCTGTCAATTGATAAAATATTTATTTTTTTAGCTTGGTGTTTCTGAGTGAAATTGAGGTGTTAGAAATCCCTCCCTCCCCATAAGTGGGGGGGTTTACCTGAGCCCTAAATTTTAGTTTTTGGTTCAGGAGCCACAGTTAGCCATGTTTTCAAATGCAATAAGAAAAGCAGAATTATTTATTGAGCAAGGAGCCTATACTGAGGAATTCACTTAGTTTACTCAGTTCTTTGAAGCAGATTTATTTGTTTTATTGATATTAAGAAATCGAAACATTAGGCGAGTTGGTTTTACATGACATAGAAAAATTCAAATAATAAAATATGATACCAAGGAATTGCTTGTTTACTCGAATCTTGTTTGATGGACTTGGATGTATATATATATTATTACATTGTAACTTATTTATTAGAAAGAACAAGTTATAATATTGTTCATGCCATAATAATAAAACTTTAAATTTGAATATTGACAATTCAAGTTAAAAATAAAACAATTCTAGATGTTTTTCATAAGTAAAATTGAGCACTGCACCCTCTCTAGTATAGAAATGTCATCATCAGGACCAGATTTAAGAAAATCGTGAGGTAAATAATCTGTGATATGAATTTTATAAGCAGATATTTTAATAACTTGTTTTTCCACTATAACAATATTATTGTCCCATTTTCTAGGGTTGTTAACTTTTGCAATTACCTTAATTTTTTCTAAGTTAATCAGAATTGTAATCTATCTTTATCATTGAACATGACTTGATTTTTTAACAGCACCCTCTTCTAATTTTAACACAAGTCTGGAAAACCAGACAATATCCAAACAGTTTGCAGCACTTGAGGTAGCACCCAACATTCTTGTATATCGTCTTTAATATGCATTTTTGAAAAAAGAAAAAAAAAGTTATATAGTTCTGTTGTATTTAATTTAAATTATAAACAGTTGAAGTTATGCAAACAAATTTTATCAAGTCTCGGGTTTATGAAAATTTCAACCTCGCTTGGACCAATTTTGCTGCTGAATATAAATGGTTTTGAGTAATTGGTTTAATGTGTATAAAAAAGAATAAGTCTATTCTAATAAAAATTATGCCATATGGGAGTAAAAAACTTATTTATTAGGCTAAATTTTTACATATTCACTACACACTAATCAGTCTTATACACTGCCGAAAATTTAATAACAATTAGGCAACTACAGTCTGATGCACTTATTAGGTCCATTGGTTTATTGATCTCTTTGATTTAATCTGTATTTATTAATATCTGTGTATATTTAATATGTGTGTATACATACATATATACACACATACACTTTCAGCTAATACTCCTTAGTCAGTAGCCAGTAATTAATTCATACTTATAAATGAAGGCAGACTAAAAATTATAAATGTGTTAGCAGACAGTCCAATACTAAAATAAATTCTAACACTCCTGACTCCTCCTGCTATAGTAAAATACCTAAAAGATACAAAAGCCGAGAACCACTCCTACCAACTCCAAGAATATGGAGTACTGCGAGTAGTCATTAGAAATCTTCTCCACACTGCTCCCACTGAGACAATAGCACACGAACTCCTAGAGCGCGGTTTCAAACCGAAAAGTGTACTAAATGTCCTTAGCACCCGGCGGGGAACTGAGGGAATAACAATAATAATAATAAGTGCCTCTGCCGCTATTTTTTGTAGATCTGGTGAGAACTACCAATGTTAACTCCATATATGACCTCACAGACTTATACCATACAAAAGTAGTGGTAGAAAAGCCTCACCCTCGCCGTGACATAATTCAATGCCACAGATGCCAACAGTATGGTCATTCAAAGACCAAATAACCACCTTCCTCACTGTGTCAAATGCGGGGAAAATCACGACAGCCGAGAGTGCCAGATGACCATGGACACTCCAGCCACCTGTGCTCTCTGCTCCAAGAGTCACCCTGCTAACTATAAAGGCTGCAATCCATAACAGCAGCAGAGGAAACGCACACTGCGCGAGCCTTCAGCCCAACGCCAGCGAATTCCCTCGGCTCAACAACAGCGAGGACCCTCGGCCCAGATTCAGAGGGAGCCCTCAAATCAACGACAGCAAAGATTGCCGACCCAGCCCCAGCGGGGACCACCGGTCCAGCACCAGCCCTGCACTAGTGCTCCAGTAAGGTACGTTCAGGAGAATCTCTCTTACTCCCGTGCCGCCAGCCAGGTCCAGCTGAAGGACAGAACCCCGTTACTGCAGCAGAGACACTCCACTCAGCAGTAAACAGCACCGCATGAACGTCAAGCGGACAATTCCCAAACCTCTCCACCTCCTACTTCCTACGACATGTACGCTATCATGGAAACCTTTTTTGCTAGAACCCAATCCATGATGGAGTCCATGTTAAATCCTCTCATTAATTTCATCATAGCCCTAATTGCCCGCTTTCCTTTACCTCAACCATGAATTCCCACACCAGCAAATTCCTCACAGTTCTCTTATGGAATGCCAACGGAGGACATACACATAAACACGAATTTACATTACTTCTCAGTAATAGAAATGTTGACGTCGCACTTATAACCGAAACACGACTTCGCATAAAAACACGAAACACACGTCACGAAAATACATCAATATACTTATTGTACAATAAGTACAGAACTTATAGGACCGACTACTCAGACAGGAAAGCCCTATGGTGGGACAGCCCTTCTGATTCGCAGCTCCCACTCCCATCACCTGATACCCTCCAATCCTACAGA
Source organism: Oncopeltus fasciatus (assembly GCA_000696205.2). NCBI lineage: Eukaryota > Metazoa > Arthropoda > Insecta > Hemiptera > Lygaeidae > Oncopeltus > Oncopeltus fasciatus. The sequence goes on along the minus strand of KZ807346.1, from coordinate 236,511 downwards.
CTATCTCCAATCTACCACTGTGTCACTCTCAACCTTCACCTTTCCTATCACTCTTGCGGCAGTGTACTGTCCCCCAAATAAACCTATAACTTCTGCTCAGTTCAGTCAAGTTTTTGACTCACTGGGCTCCCATTTCCTCGCTGGCGGCGACTACAATGCGAAACATCTACTATGATAATCCAGGACGACTAACTCCCGTGGTCGTACCCTGAACGCTTCCCTTTCCTCCAGGCTTCTCACAACCCTCTCTCCGAATACCCCCACTTACTGGCCTGCAGATGGCAATCGAGTACCAGATCTCATTGACTTTTGTCTGCAAAAGCAGATCTACTCCAATCTTTACCAGCACACTCAATGACCTTTCTTCTGATCACAGTCCCGTACTCTTGACCATGTCACTACAATCCATCTGTTGGGGGGAGGGGTTTTTCATAATTGAAAAAGCTGGTTAGAGGAATAAAATAAAACCCAGTATCAAATACTACCAAAATATAAGGGAATTAATAAATTAAACCAGTTTGGCATTAAAATAACAATGCCGTTTATTCTAAGTTGCTAACGCAAATGAAAAAAAAACAAAAAAAAAAACAAGTAAAGTTCATTACAATATTTAATCCAAATTATCAAATAATCTTGTATAAGAGAAAAATGAAGAACGATATTGGAAGTCCAGCTGGAAACAGTATGAAAATGATGCCAATTCAAAGTTCAATTGTTCATTAAACCAAACGAAGGGTGCAAAAAAAATATATATATAAAAAAAAGACAAACGATAAACATAACTATGTTTGTTGAAAAAAATGACGATCCGGATAGCATAACTCTTAAATTTGGTTCAGTTTACCGTATGGGTACACTTTTGTAACTTAAGACTAACTTAGCCTAAAATCGAACAAAACCAATTAACAATTATTAATAAACATAATTAACATATATTGTATTAAGACTAGCGACATGGTTGATTAAAAATAAAATTATGTATTATGAACCAATTATTAGAAATCAAAGTTCTCCGTTTAATTTAATTTCGTCAATTCAAAATTCTTTTATTTTGTTTATTTCTTAATTTTATTTATTTTATATAAGAAAACAACGATAGTTAATGAAAATTAATTTGCAATAATCAATTTACAAAACAAAATGCAAATTTGTAATTTAACAATAACAATGAAAATCAAAGCTAAATTTTCGAAGTAAAGGCAACGTCGAACAACAAACGATATTTGGGAAGAAGAAGAAGGTTACCTTATCAATGATATGAAGGTCAATTGCTTCAATGTGGAGAGGTTTCCTGAAGAAAAAAAATGATATCCAGCCCTCATCAGAATGCCAGGATCCAGGTGGGTTGATGATCTATGGGTCTAGTCGATCGAAGAATCGATAAGCCGCCAATCCAATAAAATCAATTTCCAAGAGTATCGATTATGGATATGCGTGAAGGTAGATGTTTCCCGTACGAAAGCTCAGAAGCAATTGCCTGAATTGTAATACCGAGGTGCCCCACTTCGAACTTTAATCCATAAGACGTAAACAAAGATTCCAATACAATTACTTAATCTAATACTCAAATCCATTAAATAAACTGAAACTTGTTCAAAACATGATTTTGTCTGTTTCCTTTACATTAATTAAACTCTCTTTTTAATTGATAATATCTTAAAATCTCCGCAAGACCTAGACGATGCTGTACAATCCTTCACCTCTGCTATTCAACAGTCGTGCTGGATAGCATCCAAACCTTCTTCCAAAAAACCTCTAAATCCCAATTCTTTAAACAACAAACCTCTTCCCATGCATATACAGACTCTTATACTATCTAAAAGACGGGCCAGAACCACATGGCAGAGAACAAGACACCCAACCAACCATCAAGCATATAACAAACTGAGCCGTTTAGTGACTCGGGAACTCAGATTTTATCACAACAAGGAATTCAACAATTATCTCTTCTCACTCACAACGGAAGACATATCCCTCTGGACTGCCACCAGAAAAATCCTCAAACACCACTCCCACAACTCTCCTCTCCGCCGCGATGATGGCACCTGGGCAGCGTCCGATGCAGACATAGCGCTGAGGTCTTTGTCCGTCATCTTCAGAAAACTTTCACTCCTCACCCTCACCCTTTCACTCAGAAAACAATTCTAAGAGCATTGAAGTAGAAGAATTCCTTGATTCCCCTCTTTTTCTGCCTCCACCTCCTTAAGCTTTCACCCTCTGTGAGGTCAAATATATCATTTTCCGCTTGCCCAAACGCTAGTCTCCCGGTTATGATCTTATTACAGCCCAAATTCTAAACCACTTTCCCAATAAAGCAGTAACTTTCCTCACCTTCCTCCACAACACCATTCTCCGAACCACACACTTTCCTCTCCTGTGGATTTATCTACCGTAATCCTATTCCCAAAGCCCAAGTAATGCTATCGCCCAATAAGCTTGCTTCCCCTTTTTTCAAAGGTCCTTGAGAAGATTCTTCTTAAAAGGCTGATACCAATCTTAGACGACCCCCATATATTTCCAAAACATCAGTTTGGTTTCCGAGCCAAGCACTTCACGGTCCAACAGGTGTTTCGTGCTGTAAATTCTTCTTTCGAGAACAAGCAGTACTTGTGTACGTTGGTGCCTTCCTCGATGTGTCGCAAGCATTTGACAGGGTCTGGCAGAGCGGATTATTGTTCAAATTAAAATCCATCCTCCCAAGCACCCTTTACCTTATCCTTTGCACCTACCTAACCGATCGATTCTTTAGGGTCCGATAAGGATTAGATTACTCCGAATATTACCAAGTGGAGGCGGGAGTTCCACGAGGTAGTGTGCTCGGGCCCATACTTTACATAATGTATACTTCCGATATCCTCTCTAATCCTAACACACTCCTTGCAACCTTTGCTATTGACCAAGCAATCCTTTCATCCGATGTTAACTCACATACACCCCGGAGAAATCTCCAACGACATCTCATGGACATACAGCGATGGTGCCAGCTCTGGCGCATTAAGGTCAACGAAGGCAAATGCTATCATGTTACGTTCACACTAAGGAAGGAACAACCTGGCAGAATTTACTTTAATGCTATTCCTACCCCTACTTACGACTGCGTCAGGAATCTGGGTTTTCATCATGACTCTCGACTGACATGGAACACACACACACAAATTAAAAGGCAGGAACTGAATAGGAGATTTGGACAATTTTACAAGCTATTAAACCGCAAGTCAACTTTAACTGTGGCTAACAAACTAACTCTTTATAAGACGCTGCTGAGACCTATTTGGACTTATGGAGTCGAACTGAGGGAACTGCTAAACCATCCTACATCCAAAGAATACAGTCCTTCCAATCTAAAATCCTAACTAAGAATCATAGTCGATGCACTCTATTACGTTGCCAACTCCTTACTCCACAATGACCTTGAAATCCCTTTTGTAAAAGACGTTATCACAACCCGTTTTAATAAATTCCGCTCTGACCTTTCCATGCATCCTAATCCTTTAGCCCAAACTCTATCTAGTAATACCCATCCTAATAACCCACCACGTCGCCTGAATAGAAAATGGCCGCGTAACCTTCTTATTGCCAACACTTACTAATAACAATTTAAAAAAAACAACAATACAAACAATTGTAAATAGTGATTTAGGAGTCGTCATTGCCATTTGATGAAATTGCCATTAGGCTGCTTCTCCACCAAAAAAAATACACGCTAATTAAATTTTTATTTTATTTATTTATTGTAAAGGCGCGTATACATATTTTTTATATTAATTTATATTGTACATTATTATTTTATCTGTACATATTTATTATATATTTTGAGAGCACATTGCAGAATGCACGGTGTGCAGGATGTAATTNTACTAAGTTCCAATAGAAGCATTTAAAAGAATTTCTATAAATAATAATATTTATATTTACTATTTATAAGAAACTATAAAGTTTCTTGGATAATTTTTGCTGCTCATGGCATTTTCGGAATTTAAATCTTATTTAGACCATAGAAGCATCTTTACATGCTATTAATTTTGCCTTAATCTCTTTCCATGCTTTTTCTTACCTTCTGGTTATACCAAGTATTTCGAAAACAATATATTACCGCAAGTAATTGACTAAAATATTTTAATCAAATGTTAAAACTAGCCAAGAATGGTATCCTATAAGCCTTTCATCATTATTAATGGTTAAATACAGGAATATTCAGGGAATGAAGTTATATGCAAATTGACAGTAGTAACCACAACTAATCTCCTACAGTAAATATAAGTGTCATGTTAAGTAATAATTTGACAAGTTTTACCAAATATAATTATTACAAAATAAAATGCTTTTTAATATTAGATATAAGTATTGAAGTAAATTATATGCCGCGATTCCATTATTAGTTAGGTAATAACACGAATTCTATTATATTCTATTTATATATTCCTATTATTTGAGANTCTTTAGAAGTAGAAGCACTGTCCTGTAAATGTGATTTGATAAAATTATTCATTTCCACTGGCAATTTTTTCTTTGAGTAATATTGGTCAGATTAAAGTGTATATATATATATGTGTGTGTGTGTGTGCGTGTATATGTATATGTATATATTTGCAGTAATCAGTGTTGCCTGTAATTATACTAAAAAGAGCTGACTGTTTTAAACAAATGCAGCAGTTTCTTAAAGGTGGGTTGTTATTTCAGTGTGTTTCGTTATATCCTAATTTTAGTTTCTAAAAGAGTTCAACGAATTATTACCTGTATTTACTCTCCAAGATACAAAAATGAATGGGATTGTTGATTTGCGGATTCACATATTCAGGTAAGCAATTTTCTCATAGTTATATAACCCGCTCATTCGGTCCACTCTTCCAACAGGGGAAAACACAAAATACCATATTCGTTCCCTAATGTTATGGCCCCGAAATTATTAGAAATTGTGATCGATTCTTCAGTGTGATATTTGTCAAAATTCGGGCCATGAATCATAGGCCGTTATTTCAATTCCTTTTCAGATAATCTGCCAAAAATGTAAAGTAGATATGTGAGTCATTTATACGATTTTACTCACAACTCTGATATAATTATCTCCTGAAAAAATTTATGTGACGTTTATTTTTGAATGGAATATATTTAATTGGAAACTGAGAATTGAGCTTTAAATTTTCACCATATCTACATACTGTAAAGAGATATATTTGGTTGGAGAGAGCGGGAGTTTAAAAAAAGTTAATTAACAAGTGTTTACTATTTCATTTGATTCTCATATACTTACAAAATTATGTAAATTGTAAACCGAAAAGTATTGGACTTTCTTGTTCCAACCAGTGAGGTACCAGATTTAATTTACGCTTGGTCTGAACTTGCTGTAAGGGTTGAATAAGTGTTAAAATCTTGAAATAACTTTACCTATCCTTATTAATACTTAACCATAAAGTACATTTTAAGTTATATTAATAAATATGTAATTGAATAAACTACTTTGGAACAATTTTCAGTGTTTTTTCTTCTTAAGTAGCTAAACTCACCAGTTTATATATTTATTCAATATTATTTTAAATAATGATTTAATTTTTATGTAAGTGAAATCCTGTAAAGTGACCGCACTCTTTTGACGTTGGCGACTAACATTTCCTCCTCTTTCAAGTCGAGCTTTCCTTTCGGGAAAATAAAAAAAAAGGCTTAACCGTAAAAGCCTTTAGTGTATAATCCGTGAGGCTGGGAGGGTTTATATAACCCTTCCAGTTATAAATCCTGCAAGCCTTGTCATGTAACCTCCCTTCACAGTTACCGAATCCCTTTGATCTATTTTATTCTGGTTTTTTTCATCTCTTCTTGTGACATGGACTATATTTCTGTTATGTTGGCATGGAATCAAGTTCTGTAAAGTTCTTCCACTTACACTCTCTCTCCCTTACTTTTTGTTAGGTCAAACTTATGCCACCAAATCATTGATAAACAAGGATATGAATAAGTTTATGCAATAATGAATATAATGTATATCACCAAATTGGGACATGCAACACATTCCTCTGAAGCCTGAATTGTTGATCTCATATATTTTTATTCATTCTATTTCTTGAGTTTTGTACTTCTGCAAAATAATAATATTTCCCTATCATTTAGACTTCAGAAATCTTTCAATTACTAGCTGATATAAATTCAAGTTTCTCTTATATATTAAAATCAAAATGTGTGGGAGTGAGAATTATGTTTTGAATTATCCATATTAATAATCCAAGGGGGAAAATATCATCAGCATTAGAGGAGCATTCATTTTACAATTTACAAGGGCTCATATATTATCATACTAAAAAAATAATTCATTACCTGGTGTATGTAATTCCATGTTATACCAAATTAGTGATGAATGGTTGTTGAAACTAGAATACGATTTATTAATAAATAATTGTAGAAATTAATATTTAAATTCATGCATTAATTTATTTTTTTTTGCGATTTAGGTATTAAGTTCAATATATTTTAGGGACTTGAATTATTATCTTAGTCTGTTCAGTGTTTTCTTTCAAGGGTAATTTTTCTAAAATTTATTCATGATTGCTTTATAATATTAATACTTTTTTTTTTTTAGACAAAAAGGTTTTATTAATTTATTCAGAATATTAATATTAATCAGTTAATGTTTTATTATTGGTAACTTTTATAAGGAATATTTTTGTTTAAATTTTATTTTATTTCGCTTATTATTATTACAATTTCACCAAACAAAAATTTATCTAATGATATTTTTTGAAAAATTTTAATTATTTAAAAAGGGGTAAAAATTAATTATCTGTTGAGAATTTTAAAAACAAAAAAATGTTTTTGTAATTATTAAATTATTCATTATGAAATGAATAATAACATAATAACTCTAAGCCATAACCTCAAATATCATAGGCCTTTAATTGAGAATAATTTGATTTCTTATTTTCCAATGTTATTAAAATGAGAATGGAGGATTTTGAATGCTTTTCACCAACTGTGCTTCCTATAATGATGCTTTTATGAAAAATGTTTTTCATTAGAAGCAAAATAATTTTTGAGTACCTTTTTTTATTTAATTAGTCGTTTTTAATAATTTATTTAAGAAGGATATAATATGGACAATGATTACAAATATTACTAACTATAATTCTGGGAAAGCAAGTTTTTTTTTTTGTTTTTTTTTCTTTCCTTGGAATTTTAAATAAAAAAACTTATTTTATTCATAAAAAAAATCCCATTTTATTTACTTTAATTTAATTATTACTTTAAGAAGTATCTCTTTTGTGGATGTGCTTCCAGATGGAACTGCCATGGATGGTCATTTCTCCAGGAACTCTTGACTAGAATCTTCATAGCATTGCTGTTACTGAACTACAGTGTGTACATAATGCTGAAAGTGTTTAAAAGGGGAGAAAAAATAGATAGTCTTATTAGGAAATTTTTATTTACAACAAAAATTCATTTGATAACAAATCAATTAGCAACAAATCACTACAAGTATTATATATTAAAGTATGTAAATGCATACTAAATCGTGTACAAAAATAGAAGTTTCTTACATATTTAATAACTTAAGATAATTAATAACTACAAGAACAGAACCCAACAAGACAGGAAGTGCCGGCAGCCTCCTTGGTTTGAGCTTTTACTTCTATTAAAAATATATACTACTATCACAATCATTGATTCATATTCATTAAAAATAAAGAGCATAACAGAATAATTTACAAATTATATAACTTATTCTAAAAAAAATATATTATTAATCTTCAGGGTTTTCTTAAATTTAGAATTTTTTTTTTTAATTCAAAGAGCATTTGATATAAGTTATTTATTTCATTTCCATAAAAACAGGCACAATTAATTGTAGAATTTTAGGAGAATTTTAATAATTTTGTTTTATGTACTGTTGAAGTATGAAGAGAATAGGATTTAAGACAATCTTTGTTTTTTTAAATATGATTTCATTACTCTTTAAATTAGTATCAAATTAGATAAAAATATGTGTCAAATAATTTTGTGAGTAATTGAGCTATTTTTTGCAATAGTTATCATCAAAAAAGTTATTTACGTAGTTTCTATCAAGATGCATAAAATTTTTCTAGATAAACATAATGTTGCTCTTTTGTCTCCTTATTTGTCTCTCTCATTAAAAAATAAACTAAAATACAAGTTTATAAGCCAGAATTGATAACATTAAAATATCTGTGCACCTTTTAATGTAGCTGGTGAAAAATCGTTCTGTTCGAAATGATTACTTCAGAAGTTAGCTTAATAATTTTAATAGACATATTTTTTTAAATGTATTTCAATATTAAATGTGATTTTCCACATTCTGAAGATGGGTTTATGTTAAATACTCATAATTTTGGTATTATAATTTTTCTTATTACCTAACAGAAACAGCAGATTTATATTTACATCTGTCTGATAAAAATAACAAGTGTTATTGGGCGTGATATGTTATTCTAAAATAATGTAATTCTGTCTGACAATTCTCAGGACAATGAATCCACATGTTCCAGTTAATGAATAATTTTTCCAATATTTTTATTTATGCTCCTAAAAATTACTAAGTAATAGTGACTTAATGTATTTTTGAGTTACTCACACTGTCCCTCCAGAATATTTATTATTTAATAAAAGTTAATGTTTAGGAAATTTAAAATAATTCTCTTAGAGGTAATCACGGCTCAGACATTATGATTGAAATAAAACTGTGATCCCACAAAAATATATCATCCGATAATTGACAACCTAATAAGAAATAATGCTAAAATTAGAAGATAATGTTGAAACTTAAGAAAAGTATTGTAAAAGAAAATACTTAAAAAAACATTTCTAGTGCAGTTAATAAACACAACAATCTAATAAGTTGGCAACCCTATGAAGAATGATGATCATTTAATATGATGATAAACTATATACATTTAAAAAATAGATTAGCTATTAATCAGTCTGGAATTATTTCTGCTTCTTCTGAAGGCACAGCATTACCTTCTGTAGAATCGTCGAAGTTGGCTTGAGCTTCGCTTTTGGGCTTTCTCTTGTAGATGCGGGGTGGAGGCGAAGATGGTTTGGCACGAGGCTGCTCAGCTGCTGATGGCTCCCTTCGGCTCTTATCGAGGTTGTTGTAGGAGGCGCGCTTCTCCGGGTAACTGGGGTAGGCTTTGGGCTTCCCCTTTTCCCCGGACTCTGCACTCACCCGTTCGTAACTCGCTTTTCCCTCGTCTGAGGCAAATCCTGCTTTGCCTTCGAAGCTCCCGTAGCCTTCCTGAGAGTTGAAGTAGCTTTCATCTGAGGGGAAGTCAGGGATGTCGGATTCGAAGCTCTGGCCTCCGAGTTCAGTGCTCTGGAATTCAGACTCGAAGCTCTGCCCAGTGTCCTCGCTGCTGAAGGCTGTTGGTCGGGGACTTCCCGGCTTTTGGGAAAGTGGATGTGGGCCTCTGTGTTCTGGGGCGAGTGGTTTGAAGCCTCCTTCTAAAGATTTGGGAGGGGAAGGCTTTTTTTGCGGGAAGCTTTGTGGTCCTCTGTTCTGTGGGCTTGCCGGTGGCCTGTTGTAAGAATTGCCTCTACTACTGTCGAAGCCTGGGCGAGTTTCCTCACTATTAAAGCCTCTACTACTGTCAAAACCTGGGCGATTTTCCTCGCTGTTGAAGCCTCTACTATCTGCTCTGTATTCGGAAGGTCGCCCCCGCCCACCCTCGCTAAAATCCGAAGATGGCCTTATACTACCCGGTAAACTCTTTTGTGGATTGTTAAAGTTTGTGCTTGGTCCTCTTTCGTTTGAACTGTAATCGGAATCCGGCCCTCTATTGTTCGGGCCCAAGGCGGAAGTTGGTCCTCTGGTGCTACCTCGAAAATTCTGTGGAGGTGCTCTGTTGTTCAAACCATAATCTGAACTTGGACCATAATCTAAATTCGGACTTCTATCGTTTGGACCAAAATCTGAATTAGGACCTCTGTTGCTTGTTACGAACCCTACTGTCGGAGCTTTGTTATTTGGTCCAAAGTCCAAATTTGATCCTCTACCGTGTGGACTGAAGTCTGAATTAGGTCTCCTGGTGCTAGGATTGAAGTCTGAAGACGGTCTTCTGGTGCTTGGATTAAAATCTGAATTCAGTCCCCTACCATTTAGTCCGAAGTCCGAATTCGTTCCCCTATTGTTAGGGCCGAAATTGGAGCTCGGTCCTCTACTATTTGGCCCATAATCCGAATTAGGACCTCGGCTGTTTGGCCCATACTCAGAAATTGCTTCTCTTGAATTAGGTCCGAAATCAGAATTGGGTCCTGAGCTAGTTGTTGGGCCTGGAGAGGCTAAGTAGTCGGAATGTGGCCCACTGGTTGGATTGGCGAAATTGGAGTTCGATCCACTTGTCGGATTCACGAAGTTAGCGCTTGGCCCTCTAGTTGTGGGTCCGAAATCAGAGCTGGGCCCTCTTCCACTGAAGTCACTAGATGGACTGTCGAGGCCTGGTCCAAATTCCGAGGGAGAACCTCTCGCCGACTGATCGTAGTCAGAACGAGGAGGACTAGTGGGGCCATAATCAGAAATAGGACCATTGTTATTGTACTCTGGAGTAGGAGAGTTAAGGGCGGGTCCGGGTGTCGGGCTGCTGGCTATGAAGTCTCCTTTAGGCCCATCAAAGGACTGATAGTCGTTGCTAAAAGAACCGGATGACTGGTAGCTAATGGAGCGGGCGGAATCGACTGAAGGGCTGGCTGTACCTTGGTAGCTAGCTTGGGGTGTCTGGGCCTCACTTCTGTACTCTGAACTTACTTCTTGTGGTGCAGGTCCATCGTATTGAGGGGACGGTGGAGGTGGGCTAGGTTCGACGGGGCGGTTCTCCGGTACATCAGCGATACCCTCAGGGGAATACGAGGGCAGTCTGTCGGAGCTGAGGGAGGGGTCGACAGTGGGTATCGGGTCTGCGGGAGGCGGGTCAGGAAAGGCGGGTGGCCCAAATGAAGCTGGCTGGTGGAAGGTGGGCCTGAAGGCTGGTGGTGACGCGAAGGTCTGGTGAGTAAAGGTCTGTGGGGCAAAGGACTGGTGTGGGAAGCCCTGTGGGCCAGAGAAGCTGCCGAGGAATGAAGGTGAGAAACGGCCTCTTAGACCGGCTCCGAAAGATCTGTGACCTCCTCCAAAAGATTGACTCCAGCTGCCATCGGCTCGGTAGGTCGGGTGACCCTGTCCGTGACTGGCTCGGAAGTTCTGGTAGCTGACCGCTTGCTGACCCGCCACACTTCCCCACCACAACACCAGACACCACAACACCTTCATACTGACTGATTGCTGGTCTCGCCGCCTCTGCCTTATATACCCTGCCCCACCCCCGNTTACATTGTTATTGTAAAATTAAATTTTACACATTTTATGCTGAAGATAATTGATAACGAAACTAATCTCGATGTTCATGTGGGCATCCAGGAATATTCACAAATCCTTCATTCGGGATTGACAGTGTTGGAAAGTTGCTCTTTGCCGAGCTTTCACTCATCAAGTGATGGCTTCTTCAGGGCTGGATGGACAATAGAGCTCGTTCTCCATCCAGCCAAGAAAAAGCCATCACGGGTTGTGCGACACTCTCCAAAGAACTAACAACGAGTTCAGGCCCGAAAGAAGAATTCATCTATGAAACTGATTTCGTTAGGTGGTTTAAAAAATACCAAAATTTTTGCAAAATCTTCGCTTTTATTTGGCTTACAAGAACGTTTGTAAACCATAATAGGTCTAAAATGCCATTTTCTAACATTTCTGTTCTAAAACATTATACAAAAAAAAAAAAAAAAAAAAAAAAAAAAAAAAAAAAAAAAAAAAAAAAAAAAAAAAATTAGTAGGTATTCGAATGAATAATAATAAAATAATTGGTCCCAGTAGAGCAGAACTTATTACAGAACCATGTTGAAAGATGACTTTCTTTCAACACCTCAATTACTTTTGAATTATTAATAGTGTGTTTAGATCTATTAAAAAATAAACAAATTAAAAAAAAAAATCTTAAAGTTTCATTTAAATAAACAAAAGATTCTTCAGGAAACTGTTAAAATTAACTTTTCGGAAACGGTTTGCTGAGGAACCTATTTTTTATTTCAATGAAACTGGCAACCGTGACTATTTTAGCAATGTTTTTAATTTTAATAGAATATCGGCTTTTGTAGGTTTTATTGTAATACTTTTGGCAAACAACACTTGACACTTAATATAATAATTGTACAGCAAACAAAAAATAACAAATTAAGAAATAATTTATGTATACATGTGAGTGTTTTCTTTATGCAAATCTCATATTTTTTTGCTGCCCTTTGTTTGAAATTTTAGGCAGAGAAGGAAAGGTAATAAAGAGATTATTTGAAATAGTTTGATTAGAAAATATTCAGTAGTTAATTCAGGAATGTCCGACTGCGTGAAGTCTTTTCGCATTTCTCATGCTTTTCGTTAATGGAGGGCATAAGTATTAGTATGGATGGACAAACCGGAGATTTGGAGGGGGAGAACATTAATAAATGTCTACTTAAATAAGAGTGTTTTGTAAAATATTTCTAGAATATAATTTTAAATGAATTAAATTTTACACCTATTATTTTCAATAAACTTTTTCGAAACACGATTTATACAATTATTAATTATGTTCTTCCACTGAATCCTTCTTCCCCAATCGGATTTAAGGTGAAATTTGATTTATTCAGCAATAAACTAAAGAAAGTCTAAATAATGAAGTTGGTTTCTACATTTGAAAGTAAAAAGGCCCGCCCAACCCTCGGGTTACATTCCCGACCAACCCTTAAGTTTTTTGTTGGGGTTAACAAATTTTAAAATAAAGATCAAAAATAGACTTTATTTTAGACAAACTAGAAAATTTTCTAGTAGATGTTTTTTGTTGGGGTTCGGTCAATGTTGTGAACCTTGACCGAACCCCAACAAAAAACATCTACTAGAAAATTTTCTAGTTTGTCTAAAATAAAGTCTATTTTTGATCTTTATTTTAAAATTTGTTATAAGGAGTACAGAAGAAAGCCGAATTAAATGAAGGCCATTATATCAGTTATTATTAGTGCTATGAAAACATATTAAATATAATAAGCATAGAATTAGATTTTTGCTATTTGTGGACTGTAACATATATACAAAAGGCACATAATAAAAAATATATTTAAGAATGTAGAAGGAAAGTGAGCAGATCCACAACCTCTCCTCTCAAGGTCGGTCTAGAGCCAACTTCAGCGACATAACCCTTTAGCTTCACCGTCAACTTCGCCGTTTAAAATAAAATCAGAATTTTACTTTGTAAACTTTGTTTATTTCATCAAAGACCATTGACAATGCCCCCCTTTCATTACATGTGAAATTTGCTTAATTTATGCAGTTCCTTTGTGGTGGACTTTATATTGGTCCATATCCAGTATAAAATAGCGAAAATATTTTTCATTTATATTTTTAATAAATTTATCAATACCTATTATTTGGTCTGAAAACTAAAATGGTTTTATCCCACATCCATTGAATCTTAACTGGTTGAAATAAAATATTTATGTATAGGTTTATTATTTTATTAAGACAGTATTTGATTATTCAAAAACCTTGCAAATTATACTTTTGATATATCTCTCGCCCCTTCGCTCAGCATATTGCCTTCAAGGAAATCAAGAAACATGAAATTCTTTTTTTCTAGATAATAAAAACTCTGGAAATATGGCCTCTTCATAATTTTCAACGTATTTATTATAAACAAAATTAAAATTTAATGAAATCTATTCAATGTTATTTAAATTTATATTCGGTTCCTCAAATACATATTTTAAAAACGCTATTGACGATTGAATCACATTTACTTGCGCTGTTTAGTATGACGTAATTTTGTATCATTTAATGATTCATGGAGTATTATGGAAATGATATCAATTGTCGTTGTTTTGTGAAGGCGATAAGGCACATTTATTTTGCATGCCCGAGGGAGAGATGACCTGGAAACAAGTCGAGCACGAATTATCTTCGATTGGTAATGGGCTTCTCATCTGACTGCCTCAAGGGGAGCAGGGTTACTCCAAGCTTCAGGCTTCTGAGTCTCCACCCTTCCTCCCCGTCCTAGACGGCTGTCCAAGTTACCTTTATCTGTGAAAAACTAATGTAAATACGAAATTACCAGGTGATGTCACTGTATTTCTGGGCCAAACGTCTCTGGTTCTATACTCACATTTATTTATTTATTTATTTTTAAATTTTCTTATGCTTCTATTTGTTATGACCCTGATGTGCTTGAGAGATTTACATTTAATTGAATACGGTGATTTTCCTTTCAGCTGGAGCTCTGAAAACTAAGCTCATACCCCATGTTTCATTCAATTTTTACATAAATCATAGGTATACATTATTAATATAAGCTGAGTTATTTAATTTTTCAAGCTGGAGAGAGCAAAGAGGGTTATTTCGAATAGGTTGAAGCCCAGGTTGAAGGCTGGCTATAGAAAGTTACTGAGTGGGGAGACCGCTCAACCTCCCTAGATAGATTAGTAAATATCTACACATGAAATTGTTTTTTGGTAAAATATTATTTTACATTGTTATTGTAAAATTAAATTTTACACATTTTATGCTGAAGATAATTGATAACGAAACTAATCTCGATGTTCATGTGGGCATCCAGGAATATTCACAAATCCTTCATTCGGGATTGACAGTGTTGGAAAGTTGCTCTTTGCCGAGCTTTCACTCATCAAGTGATGGCTTCTTCAGGGCTGGATGGACAATAGAGCTCGTTCTCCATCCAGCCAAGAAAAAGCCATCACGGGTTGTGCGACACTCTCCAAAGAACTAACAACGAGTTCAGGCCCGAAAGAAGAATTCATCTATGAAACTGATTTCGTTAGGTGGTTTAAAAAATACCAAAATTTTTGCAAAATCTTCGCTTTTATTTGGCTTACAAGAACGTTTGTAAACCATAATAGGTCTAAAATGCCATTTTCTAACATTTCTGTTCTAAAACATTATACAAAAAAAAAAAAAAAAAAAAAAAAAAAAAAAAAAAAAAAAAAAAAAAAAAAAAAAAAAAAAAAAAAAAAAAAAAAAAAAAAAAAAAAAAAAAAAAAAAANACATTACTCTCATTTTTACTGTGTTACCTAAATGGTTAAGTTGTTTGAGATGAAAGATTAAAATTTATATGTACCATGCAGAAAATAAATTACTATTCTGCAGTTTGGGAAGAGGAAAACTTATTTAGTTAACAAGTTTTAATTTTATTTTAATATTTAGACAAAATTAATCATGAGGCTGTAGAAACTGGACTAAACAAATTTAAACATCAGTTAAGTGGGAAAAACCTAGGTCTAATGCAAACAAAAATATGTTACTGATCAGGCTTATAAAGATTTATCCATATTGTAGTATATAAATGTTGTCTTCAAATTTACATACAATGCAAAGCAAATCTTCATTTCTATGGGAATCAAATACTAAATCATTCTAATAAGAATATATAACATTCTTAAATAAACAAAAGCTTTAATTGGCAAACTTGTGGACTATAATTATTGTGTTCACGTAGGCTTCCACGGTCGTCAGATGTATTTACAGTTTCTTCTTCCGGGTTGGACCGTGTCAAGTTGTCGATAGTTGCCGAGCTTTCACACATCCTGTGATGGCTTCTTCAGGGCTGAATGGAGGCTGAATTTCTCCATTCAGCCCTGAAGAAGCCATCACAGGATGTACTAAAGCTCGGCAACTATCGACAACTTGACACGGTCCAACCCGGAAGAAGAAACTGTACATAAATTTTGTGATATATTGATATACAATAGAATTGTATAAAACCTTCCAGATAACTTTTTATTTAATTATTATTATTACAGCCTTGCACATAATTATTATTGTAATATTTAATATCATAACCATTTATAATTATATAGGTATACTTTTTAATTGTATATCTACAAAATATTGTTTGTCTTGAAATAAGCATGTAAGTATGGAAAGTGGTATGAGGAAGTGTATTCGATATGGAGATTTCAGCGGATGGTCAGGGAGTTCTCCCCCGAGATCAAGTTCCCTTCCAGGAGTGATAAGGAAAGCTCTGACTGGACGGAAGAGAGAGGGCAGTTAGTTTTTCTGCAGCCGCATCGCCTTTGTACTCGCCAAGTCCGGCCATTGCACTCTCCTTGTTACGCCCGCCACCTCTCCAGACTGTCAGTCCCCTTCTTCCATCCTCATGTAGTTAGAGTATAGGTATCCATTAGCGAATTTCCTCTCAGGAAATGTAGCCTAATCGGGTAGTCCCCTCCCACCCATAAGAAGACATCTTTTACCACTGAAAGTAGTGGATATTACTTCGCTCTTGATAACGTTTAGTTTTAATCGGAATTTGATATTTAGAATAAAAATATAATAAAGTTTTTTTTATATTGGTAACGGCTTTCTTTAGATAAAAAATGGTATATATATATATACATACATATA
>KZ807346.1:192953-213356 GCA_000696205.2 Oncopeltus fasciatus | reverse complement strand
AAATCAAAAAAAATAAATAAATAAAATAGAAATTTAATGAAAAAAAAAACATTTTTTAAAAATTTTTCTTTTTTTCTTTTTGGATCTACCTTCACCGAACCTCAACAAAACCATATTATAATAATACCTAAGGTAAAAAAAACTCTCCATTTGAACGTATTACTAGGTAGGGTACGTGAACAGCTCGATTTTTTTACGGAAAATTTGCTAAAAACTTTAAATTGAAATATTTAATGCAGTACTATTGAAATCCTTGAAAATTACCGAAGAAAAAAGGCCTAACAAAAGAACGGAAGTATGTAGTCCGAATGTTGGGGCAGACGAAGAAGTCGGAAGTCCCAAGTCACTTTCACCTTTCTGTCGCAGTAAGTCGCCTGCCTCGGAGCTCGACAGATCGTCATAGCAGGTACGCCTAGGTCTGCACCTATACAACTAATTCCAGGGGGAAAGTTAACTCACTTTCATTTCTATTTTTTTTAATCATTTATATGTTTATATGTAATTATTTTAATACGTGACTCATTCTACTCGAATTTTAGAGAATTACGATAAGATGTAGACATATCAAGGATGTTCTCGTGACAGATTCTTTTTTTTATTTAATTGCTTTGATATTTTCTTCGGTCCTACAAACTAAAAATGCAAAATGTGAATTCATTGGCCCCCGCTTGACATCCTATGTCCTTCCAAAGCTTGCAGAGCTATTTCCGCAGAGGGCACAGGCGGTAGGTTCCTCCTTCCACTTGGTACTGTGGCGTGTACCGTCCCATTTGTACGTAACGGGGGTTGTAGTTAGGTGTAATAAATGTTGACCATTTAGATACATTCTCAAGTAAATGTTTATAATATATAGGTAAGTCAAGATAAAAATAATAATGTAATTATAAAGAGTAAAAAGTTTCTAAAAAATATAAAGAAAATAATGACAGCCCTGGAGAAGATTTATTCAGTTGGTTAGTTGATAAATTACTTCTGTAAAACGTCCTTTCAAAAAAAGTTAAGATTATTACAGAGCTCTTCAAAAGTTTTAGTAAAAAGTAATGAAAACGCAACAATGGTAACCTATAATTTTTTGCTTTTATTCAATTATAGGAAAAACATATTTCGGTTTTTGAGCTGAAGATTTCTCTGAGCAAAGACAAGTAAAATTGAAAGTGAAAAAATAACATTTTTGTTCATTTAATTCCTACAGGTCAAATAAAATCCAAAATATTTCTAACAATAGATATTTTCTTTCATAAGAACATTTATTAAAGGTTTTCTAAAGTCACATAATAATAGTATTGTGAATAGCTTGATTTACCTACCTTAAATATACTAAAATTGGTGAGATTTTTAATTTAGAAGCCTTTTCGAGATAACTTCGAGACTTAATTTATCGTCTGATGATAGGCTGGGACGACCCCATAAAAATGCATGCAAAATTCTTATTTATTTATGTATACATATTTTGTTTTAATAATTTTCATCGTATCTCGGTTGGTAAAAATAAAACCAAAACATAATTGAGAAGTTGTCAGTAACCTCCACAGTTCGAACATATATTTTTTTTCCAACGCAGAGCGCTTTCGAGGCTAATGCCTCATCTTCAGTGCTCTAAGTTGGTCGAGGTGAACTCGCTCAGATCTCTGGCTATATTCTAACCAGAGATCTGAGCGATTTCATGTAGTAAATATGTAAGAAAATAATCTACTTGCAGCTTTTTTTTTATTTACCTTATTTATTTTTAATAAAGTTATAGAATCGATTTATTGTTTTTCATAAAATGTATTGTAATTTATATTTTCGTTTAAAAAAAAACCGAGTATAGGAATTCGTGTTATTTATTCACGCCATTTATTTAGATAACTATGGTTAAACGATACATTAGTTTGTGAAATAGTCGAAAAGCCATAAAGTGACACCCTTTGAAGTCTTTAGACTTTAACTGCAATCTACCTATTGCAGACTATTAGTCTAAATATCTACATCATATATTATTATATTATATAGATAGAATATTATAAATATGGGCAAACTTTATTATTGCTTATTAGTTGAAGTTAAAAGTATCAATTCAAAGTGGGAAATATAGAACTGGCTAATTGCTATATCTCTGCTGTAGCCATCTTGCCGAGAGGTTCTTGGGGACCTCGGTGGCACGCATTCCGAAAATCGATTCCCGGCGTTGGAAATGGACCGTGAAAGAGGTGAATTACCCGAAGCAGGCTCTGTAATTGATTAGAGGAAGGCTGGAGTAGCCTCGAACATTAGATAAGTGCGGTGTTGATGTATGCCGGGCACGGACCGCCGCCCAGCTTGACCCCTTTCTTCCCGCGGGATTTACTGGAGTCCTATGAGCGTTATGACAGCTGCTCGGCCACTTGGGAAACCCCTCCTGGGAGTAATCTTGCTGGCCGAGTCCCGATTCCCCCCAAATCAATTTCTCATTGGAACAGTTCCCGGGTCTCGGTTCCCGAATCCCTGCTACAACAGTGTAACAGCAGCTGCGATCTCCCTATACCGCTTAGATTGTCCAAATACAATATCCAGTATTTATATATGAAGGGACGAATTTCTACAAAATTAAGAAACGAATCGATGAAATACGTATTTGTCAACGGTTGGTCTAAAAACTATTAAAAAAGTAAATGAAAAATTATCTGCAACTTTTTTCCAAGAATATATATATATTAAAAAACATATGTCGAAAAATTACAATTATTTTCCATAATCTCAATGTTTAAAAACCAATGTTTGGAAATCGCTGGCAAAGAAGCGACTACACTTTTAGCTTGGAGAGAGCTCCCTCCAGTCAACTTTTTTGGAGCTCTCTCCAATCCTTACTGACGAAGGTCGAAAAGTCTCCCCGAAAACTTATTGTAATTTTTTTCTTTTTGTGTATGTACATATAATGTTTTGTGTAACTACACTCTTTCGCCCACCTGTTCTTTTATATATATATATCCAAAAAATAAATAAATAAATANNNNTATATATATATACTTTAGAACATTTCTTTATTTTGTAGCTTCCCTAGGGTAAAATAGGCGAAGATCTTTTGAAATTTATTCAAATTTCGTGTTATCGACTTGATTTTTCTACTGGAAATCAAATTAAAAAAAAGAAAAGGGATAGCGATAGCGAAGCAAACCTTTTCTGTCAGGTCAAGAAGCTCGATCAAACGTCTGATGGATATATAAAAATAAAATAATATATTAATATACCCCGAGGTTTTTCTAAATAAATACAATTGAACTAATTATTAAGCCAATAAGAGATAAGATTTATTTATTAACTGTAAGTTAAAAATTGATTGTTTAAAAAAAGAACTGAAAAATTTTCATTTGGTATGAGAACCTTGGATAAAATTGTCCAACACATGAGAACCTTACTGGCAGGAGGAAGAAATCGGGTACAACCTCTTTGGAAAGCGGTAATGCAAAAGTAAAGGTTTCAGGTATGTTATCCCTTCACCAGATTCCAATATTCTTTTGGCATTTTTGACCTGGCGTATCGCGGGGATACTGAAGCAACGTAGGAACAGAAGTACTGATGGAAGGCAATGCAGGAAACGAGAGCCGAACGGTCCGTTCCGGGGCTGCCGTTAGATCTTCTACACTTCTCAACATAGACCTCATAATGAACGTTATTTATCACGATCGATCATTAGCTAAACTCCAAGGAGGTAATGAGTGTAACCTCCGAAGAGGAGAAGCGATTTCCCTGTACCAGTCTAGAACTTTGCAGTGGTGATTCTAGACAACTGTGTGATCACTTAACGTGTCGATCGGCTTCAAAGTACTTTAAACTAGGGAAAGCCTGAATTCGTTTGACGGTAGAAATATAAGTCCGACACGCAGGAGCGGCGTAAACTATACGAATTCTTCATTCAGTTCGTGAATATTTGAATTTTTCTGTAACTTAATCCTCCACGCATATAGAATATAGGTATATACCTATACCAATACCTATACTGCGAGAACGGATATGCTAATTGTATTAAATCCCTTAGATGTGGGCGTAATAATCTAAGTGTTGATTGCCCCTAAACCCGATCCTACCTACGTACCTATACCTATATCAGTAAACAAATCAATGTTGAATTCCATTGCACTAAACTAAATATAAAGCTTATTTATACTAAATAAAATTGTTCTTACCCGTTCTTATTAATAATTTGAATCATTTGAGGAAATGTCCTAAAGTCTCATTTTACTTTTTGACAAATTCAGCCTTTTTACTTACATTTAAAAGCGATACACCAATTTTCATTAAAAAAAGACTGATTTAGACCTGAAGACGAAAAATTATAAATTTACGGTTTAGGTAAGCACCCATTCCTAATTGTTCAATTTCTATGTGTAAGTTAAAATAATTAATTTTAACAATAAACAATTAACAATGATGAGTTTCATTACTCTAAACTAAATACTACGCCCACTACATATTTTCAAATGCATTTGCCATTTCAGATTATCCTCCACTCCTATTGTTCCAATTTCCTTCAATAACGAAATTAGCATTCTACATCTAAAACTTACAAAATGATTCAGAAAAACTGAAAACTGTGGCCTGTAAAACACAGAAGACAGAAATACGCACGCACGCACGCACGCACGCACGCGCGCACACACACACACGCACGCACGCACGCACGCACGCACGCACGCACACGCACTGTAGTACAAAGAAAACTAGTAATAATAATCGAATAGAGGAAAAATTAGAGCAAAATTAGAGGCAATACATCTCAACCTGGATTTTCTTCGTGTGGGTATACATGCCGTATATTAGTTTCATATTAGTTACAGTTCATCTGTTGAGAATATATATGATCCAGCTAAATCAGCCAATTTGGGACTGCATCATTATGCTGCCCCTCATGGTTAAATGAAAGCCTAAATAGAATTTCTCGGGTACTGAGGATCTGTTTGTCATCGTCAATTGAGGAACCATTGCCTCACCACTTGATAAGTGTTTGCTCATATGGGAGCTGCTTTACCGTAAGTACGACCGCTTATTCCCAGAGCTACAGAGGGGAGAGATAACAAGTCTGTCACACCTCGTTTGGCTGGCGTCGCAGTGTTGGTCTTGTATTGAGACTTCCATCATTGTCTGCCTCGACACGAACCTTTCCGTCTTCACCTCCTATTGATCTTAGTAATTGGAAATCTGTCAGCCGCTAAATCGATGTGGTGATAGAATTGGCCCATTGGGACACAAAGGATGCAGTTCTGTGTTTTTCCAAACAATCACTGTGACATGACACTTAAGAGAATAACATTTCCCTGCCTTTTGACTGTTCTCTGTGTGAAAATAGTCCCATTGGTATAATACACCTCATTTAGTGTTTATTGAATGGCCTTACAATCACATGAGTTTTCAAATGAATTAGTGAAAGAGTAACGAAAGATATGTAGTAATTGATGTCATTCTCCTAGCACGTATTTTATTGAACATGTTATCCCGATCCTATAGCATAAAATCATTAAGGTGCCGGAGATAGTCGGAGTTCGGTCAGAGGTTTATTATTATATAAGAACGAATTGGTGAACCAATATGTTTTTCTTTTCTATATAATATCTAGCTGGTGTAGCTTCTCAATCAATCAAAGGTGGGTGAGAAGTGGTCAGTAGCACCCACAGTTCATACATGTATTTTCATACGCTTTCGAGGCTAATGCCTCATCTTCAGTGCACTAAGTTGGTCGAGGTGAACTCGCTCAGACCTCTGTCTATATTCTAGCCAGAATATTCAGAACTATGGAGTATAACCAGAGGTCTGTGAAAGTTCACCTCGACCAACTTAAAGCACTGAGGATGAGGCATTAGCCTCGAAAGCGCTCTTCTTTGGAAAAAATATATGTATGAACTGTACACAGTTCACCCTACAGGGTACTGACCAACTTCTCAATTATTTCACCCATCTTTTAATATGGTGTAATTTTTGCCAACCTATATATATATAAACACCTATAAATATAAATTAAATTACATTCAATTCATTTAATTCAAATTGTTAAACAGATTTGTTTTCGGTTCAAATCTAATTGTGCTGGAGGGGGTAATTTGCGAACTGGAAAATCGAATAAATGTCCATATCTTCATTAGTTTTAGAATGGATAAAATAATGAAATAGAGAATTTTGTAAATTTTCTTTCATTTATGCTCAGAATTTGTTTTTTACTTAAGGAAAAAGAATGTTGTTTTACAATTAACTGGGAAGGACATGTTCCCCTCCTTTATCTATCCCCTACAGATATGCCTAAGCCATCTTCAGGACATTATCTTTTACCTCATAGCTCTTTCAAGTTTTAACGGAAATTTTAGTTATATAACATCCACCTTAATGGGCAATCGACTTAGTTTGTCCAGCGCCTTTTGCCAGATTTTTATCTGTTTCTTTGTGTTATTAGGGAATTAAAATCCTAGTTTTTACATTTATTTGGATGTTGGACATTAATATGGATTAAATATAATGTTGAGGAATTCAGTTCGTTTACGCAGCTGATATAATATCAAAATATTGTAAGCATATTTTTGTTGAAGGAAATATTTAAGTTCATGGTGGCACATATTATGCAATTTTTAATATTTTTTTTTACAGATCTTCACTACTTCAACTTATAAGAAGCTAAAAAATATGGTCCGTTTAAAATTTTGAACTCACACACACTACACACAAACAAACATACATACATATTTTTCTGTACGTCCTCTAGCATCCTGAAATAATTTTTTTTATTAAGTTCTAAATTGAAAAACTGTAACATTTTTGAGAAAAATGCGTATTAAGAAAAATATAAAAGTGTTCTATGATCGGGCAATTCATCTTACAATTAAAATATAGAGACCAATTTCAGTATTTAGACTTTCTTGAAAAAACCGCTGAATTAAAGGGAAAAAAAATAATCGTAATATTTTTATGTTTTAGTCTTACTAAAAATATTATAAAGCAGATTATGTATAAAATTAAATTTTCTGGCTCTCTGCATATAACCGTTTGACAAAAATGCATATTGAAGACAACATTTAACAATATAACTATGAACATTGCGCACTTTCCCCTGCATTTTCTCTTTAGCCGAACTTTTGCACAACCTGTAATGGTTTTCTCAGGGTAGAATTGAGATTGAAAAATATCTATCTGTGTTCAGTTCTTATTATCATCAATTCATCCCTGAAAAAGCCATCACTGGGGGAGCTAATTCTTAAAAAAAAAAAAAACATATTTTAGACACGGTCAAGCCCAGAAGAAGAATTTATCAGTAATTTCTGTTATGTTGATCCATATGGAACACACATACTCATGCTAGTAAGTATCTAGTTAAGTGCCAGTTAACAATCAATAATAATATTGATAATTATGTAAACAATATAAATATTGATATTGAAATGATAGAATTTAGTCTGTGCATTTACTATTTACTCAATGCACATGCGCTGAAACGTTCCACAATGGATTTGTACAGGAAAGTGAAACTCAATCCATCCACATTGGTTCTTGAAGAAGATATACTTTCCCTTCGCGAGGGAAGTGATAAGTCCATTACTCCAATCTAGACCTTATGAATATTTAGACGTGCATTTCCTACTTCTTTGAGGAGTTAGCTATGCTCTCTTTCGTCACTGGCTGCTCTCAGCCGAAGATCATACGTTTTCTCCCCAAGTAAGAGCTGTGGCTAAAGAAGAAAACGCCCCATTCCCGGGGAGTCGGAACTGGCCGATGCTCGAGCGGTGACAGGGTGCTAGGCGGTGGGAAGCTGTGTCTCGTCACGGTGATTCGCCAGGGCCCGTTACCTTCGGCTGTTATGTGACGGAACAGTGGCACAGAGCCGGCTCACGTCCATGGAAACTTTGGGGGGGCTTTCCCGGACTTACGGAGGGTTATGTCCCGGCTTCCCGGCTACGCTGTTCCGACTGTCGCTGCTATTGTTGGAACTGTTATCTTGAAACCCACTTGCCTTGCCGGGGTACGGAACTACCTGAGACGAGGATGATAGAAACGCATATAGGGGGCGCTGATAACCTCAGCAGTTGAGCGCCATAAATCCCCAATAAACAACAACAACAACAACATTTACCCAATTATGGAAACTGTATGAAATCTGTTGACTTTTACTTTCGGAAGGAATGCAGTAGCTCTTGAAGTAGTCCTCGTGACAAAATATATTATACCTTGATAAAGGTTTTATATAATATATATGACGTATATATATATAAAACGGTACAGACCACAATTTTTAGGTAATCGCAATAAAATTTGGCATGTCGCTCTTAAGTGCGGAAGGTGGAGGGCCGGGATAGCCGAGGTATCTCAATCCAGGCTTTTCCTTTTTTTCATTTCAGTAATTTACTAAAATTTCTCCTGTTCCAATATCTCGACTTCCCTGTTTGCAGTATACGTAAGTTAGATGAGGGGATTTCTTTATTTACCTACTTAATTCATTTTCTTCATCTACATTTAAAAATAAATATTAGTTGTAAATTGTAATTATAAGTTGAAACCATCTTAAATAATATTATCTATAATCATTACATAATTATTTAGTTATTTAACTAGATTATATAATTATCTGTTTTTTTACTCTTAGTTCTCTAACATTTTAAATTCTCTAGTTCTCCATTTTATTTCCTAATTTAGAAAAGAAAAATTATTCCTAATATTAAACTTTTCCATTGCTACGTCGATTGTTCCTAGCCTCATTTACCCTGTGCACCCATGAGGACCGATTTTTGAAAAACTCACGTAAATTATAGGTATGCCGATGCCATGCTAATCTTTGTATTAATAAATAATCTTATCGCTTTCATACACATTCTCCAGAAATAATTCAAGATGGAGGAGTGAAGGGACGGAAATTTAATGAGCCGACATGTTCAGAAGGTGTAGTCCGTTTCTCTTGTCGCCCACTTGGTAGGCCAGCGATCGGAGCTCGGCATCCTGAGTACGGGCTTCACTCTGTCCGGGCGCCGTCCGACCCCGCCGTCCTGAAACAGGTAACCCACGCCACGGTTATACATGCCGACATATATATGCCTCAGCAGTTGGATACAGACAATGACAGTGAACACATGTATTCCATGAAGCCAAGAAGATGGACAATGTCCGAAAGCGCTCGCCAACAGAAGATGGTTTGCAGTAACCAATGAAGACGGATAATAGAAGGTATGATAGATATATATGCCTGCTTTTAGGGGTGAATGGTAACAGTGTGTTACTCTTCACGCCAATATTTACTTTTGCACATTCTATAATAAAACAAAAATAAACACTTCATTATTTCATGACTGACACATCTTTTTTTTTTCTCATGAGAGTAACCCTGCCATAAGGGAGTTTAATTTTTACATACCATACAAATATTGTATACGATGTACATCTATAGTAAATAATTACATTAGTTGACACATCTTGTTGCTTTACATTTTTTAGCCTTTTCCCATTCATCAAAGCCAGAAAGCGTATTGATAAATATTTCTATATTTTATATTGTATGAACTCTCTCTCATAGACACAACCACACAACCACATTATATATATATATATATATATATATATATATATATATGTGGAATTCTTTCTGCTCCAATAAAACAGAGAATATGATCATGTTATTGTCTTATGTTTGTTATGTTTTGAAAACTGCAACTTAGACCTCAAAAGTTCACATTCTAATATATTTATATCTTTAATGAAGCGTGATAAGTCTGCTTATCGTGAAGAAATTTTTAAAATATAGAAACTAAATACGGTATTTAAGACCTGTAGGTAGCCCCTTCCCCCATTACCCTAAGTTATTGAAAGGATGGCTAACACTAATTAAAAAAATAATTAAAAAAATAATCTATAGTACCTGCTACCATAAGAATGAGGGTCGCTGGGATCTCTACCCTTTGACTTTTGCCCGATCCGCTCCGCCTATAGAGGGTGCGGACCGATATATTATTAAGTGGAATTTGGACAATTTTCAAGCTCACTGATCAAGGGTAACAGTTGTCTTTAGTTAATGAGGGCGGCTTTTCTTCAGCCGAAACCGTTGGAGAGAAACAGTGAGTGGGGTTCCTATGGATCGAGTCTTACCTCCTTGTTGTAGATCTTTGGCTTGGGCATATAGGGGTCACTGATGCTTTGCAGGGAGCTGGTGCTAGGCCTGTAGGCAGACCTAGGTGTGTAGAGACATTCTAGGATCTCCAGCCATCGTCTTCTGCTATCTACGTCACACTCCTTCAACCTGGACAAAAAATTAGTTATAAAACAAAAACGGAAAACAAATTTAAAATTTCTTTTATTTCACACACACACACACACACACAAAAAAGAGTTAAACATTTGCTGCAGTGATTATTTAAAGGTACATTGAGAAACTTTTGAATTTTTTTTTTTTTAATAAGTCCACAGTCGGTACAAACTAAGCAAATTTCTTTTGTTTTATTATGATGGAAATAAATTAATAGAAATAAGCTGGAGAAGAAAATGAGGCAAATAAGGAAAACACACGACACTCTGATATAGACAAAGGATTGGGAATAGCGATCAACCATCGTAGTAAAATTCATTCATTTCTTTCTCAACAACAGTCTTTCGTAAACCTGTTATAGAATATAATCGATAGAAAACTCATCGATGGCTAAAATAGTATGTACAAAATTATATAAATATAAGGGGAAGGGGGTTTAGAGGGAGATCAACATTTATTATCTTATATATTATATTACGTATTATCTTCATTGTTATTTAAGTAACGATAAATTGTAAGGAACTTGATAGATGTAAAATGAAATTTTCGAACGTTTATGTCCTAAATCTGCAAATTTACCTCGGAAGGGTGAGCGCTTCCCCTCACTGTATCGTCTAGAGCAAACTTTAGTCGGCTTACTTCTTAAATTGATTGGTTTCTCCCGCTTATAAGATAAAATTCGTCAGTTACTGTTATTTAAGCATATGTTATAAGAGTATTAGTAATAAATACAAATAACTTAATAGGTGTAAAATGTAGTTTTCTAATTATTAGATTATTTTAGTTGGGGTTCTCGTCAGTCATGGAAATGTGAACTTAGGGACAGGACGTTCATGATAGATAGCCCTGAATATGGCTAATAATGTAAGCAGATAATCTATTTAAGAAAATACACTTTTTTATAAATTTTTGGATCTACTTTGACCGAACCTCAACTAAAATAATCTAATAATAATATCTACGGCAAAAAAAACTCTCCTTTTTAATTTTTTTGTTCTATCCAAATTTTACAAAAAAAATACTTAAGAAGGAAGAAATTTAGAAATATAGCTACTATATAAATATTTATTTGGTTGTGGTTTATTATTCCACGTAAATTTTAAACAATTAATGAGAGGGAATAGAATAAAAAAAATCGCATTAATTGTTTATAGCTACTGTAGTTGAGCGATTAGTACACAGCCAGGATTAATGGTTTCTCCTTTTACGCTCATTGCTCCCTTTGTCATTTATTTGAAATTATATCCATCTTAACGAATCAAAAGAAATTCGCCTAGTTTACGCAGCTCCTGAGTGACAGTTTTTTTTTTTTTTTAATTGTGTTCATGTACAATGTGCCTCGAGCTGAGTTTATGTTGTGACTATGTGAAGATTTCGGTGATGTGTCATGCTAGTTGAGCAAATAATTGGATTCACACAAATAGAAATTACAAAGAATTATTATAGGCGTTATAATAATAATGGAAAATTGAAAACCGGCCCTACCCCAAATTTGAAATACTTGACTTGTGTGTTTACAAAATGTTTGTAACAATACTTACATTTGTCTCTCAAAGTTACTTTAAAATATAAGTATTCGATTAATATTTGTGTGCAACAACGGTCTAATAGACAAGCCTCTCAATTTTTAGTAATTTTTTAACTACATACATTTAGTATTATTTATTTGTTATAAAACGGTCGAGTAGTATAAGCAATTTAATATTTAATTTATTACTTAATATTCCAAAATTTTATTTAATGGATTTTATATGAACAGTTTAAACGATTTTATATATTTTATTGCTTAAAGTGCAAATTTTATTCAAGTATCTCAAAGTTGACAGCCGTTTTGTCTTACTGAATTTAATTGATTTTTTTTATAAATAAGACGAAGGATGATTTTTAAAGAGGGTCTATATTTTTTCAAGTATTTTCAAGTAAAAATATTAGTGTATCGATTCACGCGATCGATAGAAATAACCTATTTATCAAAATAAAGAAGTATTACATTATGTACTTTCTCCGTTTCGCGACTTCTTAAATCACTGATTGGTTTTGGCTTAAAACGGCTTATGCCGCCTGGTGTAAGAGGATGGTTTTTAGTAACCCCGTCTTACGTCAAGCTGTAGCGAACTGTATTCAATAAAAGATTCGTTCTTTTCCCATGATCTGTTTCATAATTCTACATTTTTACTGCTTTGCCAGGATAGCTATTTTGAAACTGCGTACCTCCTTCTGACAGAACGATGAACCAATCTTGACATACCTGTCAAGAAACTTTATACAAGGTCATTCCTCTTATCGTCGCATCGGAACGAAAAAAATTGACTCAAGGGGGTGTGAAATAGGCGTATTATAGTTCATCTAACCCATCTTCTACTTCTTGGGGGCGAATGATTACATTATCATTTTCTCATAAATTTTTTTATCATTTTGGTCTATAGTTGAGGCATCGCTATCTTATTCATTTCTTCCTGCTTCCTGTTACTGTGAAATCTGCTTTCGCCACCGTTCTGCCCATTATTTTTGCGAGGTTTTGTAATAAAATGAAGCTTCAAATGATTACTTAATTCGCATTTCGGCCCGGTAGGGAAGCATAGTCACAGAATCAATTTATTTCAATTATTTTCATCCTGGTTCTTCAGTAACCCACTAAGGCAGCGGAATATGGCATACAGTAATATTTTTTCCACATCTACTCATATATATGCTTTTTAAAATTTTTTTATAAGTACATTCTAAGTTGAAAAATATTAATAAAATATTTTATGTATATTATATATCTGTTAAAAAGAATTAATAGCACAAAATCCACTATTATAGCTTAAACTCAACGCATCTCGGTAATAAGATTAAAATTTATCTATACCGCTAGAATGTATACAATACATTTTTATTGAGAAAATTAAACGTTAATAATGGGATTTACTGAAATTCAAATTAAGAAAAATATAGAATAGTTTTATCTATATTAGCTATGGCAAGCAGTTTGGTTACTATAAACATTTTCTTATAGCCTACTGTTAATAATAAATAAATTTAAGGCAATCAGTCATTATTTATTAGTGATTGTTGTAGAAAAATTAATTATTATTCATTCTCATAGGTTTAATGTAATTAAAAAATAAATCACTGTCGGTTAAAGGTCGATTAACTGTCTTAATTACTGGTTGTTGTAAGACAATCAACATAGTTTCTAATAATGATTTCTTATGTGCAACGTGATATGCAGAAATTTGAACTAATGCCATTTTTGAATGGGGAATCTCACTCATAAATCACAAAAAAAGAAAAATTCAAACAATCATTGAGTTGATAAACACAATTGCCAATTAACTTATTGGTTGGTTGCACCAGATAAAAATATATGAATATAAATTTTCAATTTGTTGATAAATATATATGGCTGTTGTAGGTGTCTTTCGAAATATTTCTTTGACCTCCAGAGCAAATGGGAGTATTGTTGAGGTAGGATTAATGGCCCCATGATTTCAAATAAGTTCTGTGAGTATAACAGAGTATAGCTTTAATGGATCCTCGAAGTGGGATACTGGATAGTACTCTTCAGAAGGTAGAGAGAGTAAAGGGTGTTGAAGGTATTTTCAGAAGATATAAAATATGTAAAAGGGGTTATTCAGAAAGTTTGAAAGGTAGATTTATTCTAGGTATTATTCATAAAGTGTATTCAGTATAGGCAAAGGCGGTATAAGGTATTTTCTTCTGAATGTAATGAGATGTATGTAAAACATAGAGGAAGGTATATAAAGTATTATTCAGAAGGTTTATTCTGAAAGTATAGAAGATACTGCCGTGAAGACAAAAAAGAGGGTGCAATAATTAATGATAGTAATAATTATGTGTGGTATAATTGGTTTCCAAATTCCATCGCATATTCTTCAGAATGTAAAATAT
This sequence comes from Oncopeltus fasciatus, assembly GCA_000696205.2. NCBI lineage: Eukaryota > Metazoa > Arthropoda > Insecta > Hemiptera > Lygaeidae > Oncopeltus > Oncopeltus fasciatus. The sequence continues at coordinate 199,240 of KZ807346.1, read as the reverse complement.
ATGTATTTAGACTTTCGTGTAAAAAGCTGCCATTTCACAACTAACTTTACAGGAGAAAAGATTTTAGAATACTTTTGTGTATTCTGGATTTAGCTTAAGATATTGGCTCTAACCCCCAATTTCGTAAGTGCAGAAATGAACTTACCTTGTTTTATTTTTCAGAAACAAGGCGTAGCTTTCGTCCATGAATTTTGAGCAAGATGACTCGTATGGTTTTTTCTTTGAATTCAGGTCTTCTTTGTGCCTGCGACATTAATAAAATGCGTATATAATTCATTTCATATTGTCAAAAGAAAAAAAAATATTATATTTAAGATAAACCGGAGAAATGACGATGCCAAACTATTATTTACAGCCCAACTTTTTGACTGTTTTTCCTTCATTTCCCCCCCGCATATTTTTCTATTAGGATTGGCCGAAAAGGTTCAACCTTCTAATTATATATTTTAAAAAAACCAAAAAAAAACCTATTAATCCTGCGTAACGTTTTTTAAATTAGTTTTTTTTATTTTTACAAAATTATGAGTTCGTTATGAAGGTCGTCGGGGAAGAAGGGGGGTTGGAGAAAGACCATATTAAAAAAATAACATTTTACGCTTGGTTAAAGTAAAGATCAATAATTGGAAGAAATAAATCTTGCATTGAGTAATGGTTGTCCGCTTCGTACGAATATATTTAGTTGGCACAGAGAATGTGCAAGGGAGGACGCTGCGAGTGAAGGAAATTTGCAGATGGCAGTAACAGAGGAAAACCTTTCTGATTTGAGGATAACGTTTGATGAAAACTGGCAAGTGACATATCCATCGGTAGAAGAGACCTTAGACCTTCCAGCACCAGAAATAAGGTTTGATCCTGAGAGACCGTTTAAAGGTAAAGAAAGCTTTGATGTCATTGAGTGCTACTTGGTTTGGTAAGAGATGCAAATGTCACGCCCTGAGGCTTGCTGCCAAAAGATGCTTCAACTATTTGATAAGGGACGATTTGATAATCCCAAAATGTGGATAGAATTGTGATGCGTGACTCAACTTGCCGTACTATTGTTGAAAAATGATTAGTGGTAAACGTTGTAACATTTTTCTAAATAAATATTTAAAAGAATAATTTCGTTCATTGATTTATTTTTATTATATTCGGCAAGTTAGTTTTTCAAGTCCTTTATTGAACTTAAAACGCTAACATATATTTGTATTTCGCTAGTTGTTTCGGTTTTGGTTGAAATCAGACGAGTGAGGGGAGGGTGGTTAGAGAAAGACCTAAATTTATTATTCTAATTATTTGAATCGTACAAGGAGCCAGAAAAAAAATATCAATACCTCAGCTGGGTCTCCCATTTTCCGGGCGGGTGCGCTAACACTACATCATCGAGGGAGATGAGAATAATTACCGGTTCCCCGCACCTCATATATTTATTTATTTATATTGGTCAATGAGTGCATCCTTTTGTTGTTTTCGTTTCTTTGTTGTAGTACAATGGATCGTGTGATTGTATTTATGTATGAATTTGATAGATAATGTGTTTTATAATGGGCAGTGAGTGTATCCTTTTGTTGTTTTCGTCTCTCTGTCCGTTTGAGTAAGAGTGGGGGGGTCTGAATGTGCTGTCTCAATGTGTATTCAGTTGTTCATTAATTATGGTCTTGTCTGATGTTGTTTTGTATATTTCCATATGTTCCATCGTACTCTGTATGTCCGTATAACAGACAATTTTTATCGATTTCAATTATTTATATTCATATTACAGTAAAACATATCTTTCCATACATTAATAATATAATAAATATATCTAATTTGTATACTTGCCTGGATTTCACCTTCACGTGGGAATTGTAACTATCTTCCCTAAGCTTCCCGTGCGGCGAGTAACGATGCTTCTTGTTGGAAGAGCCTGGAGATCCTTCTTTGTGCCTGCTGTATGGTATTCCATAATTATTAACTCTTTTTGGATTTTTAGTTTTCATTAAATGATTAGATTCAGTGAAATATGGTTTAGGATATTATTTACATACATTATGAAAGTTTATAGTTCATAGTGTTGAAGAGATTCGGCCAATGAATTTTTAAATAAGAACAAATTTGGAAACCAAAAGTTTCTTGGTCGACGTTTCGGTCTTTGCCTAATTACCTTCTTAAGTGTAGTGTAATAATATCATTACAAAATTGTAACAAATTACAATGTAGAGTTGTTACATTTGTCCTTCGTTTTTTTTCTCTCTTTTATTACACATTCTTGAAAACGGCCTGGAATTCAGGCCAAAATATAAACGTTTGGTTCACAATTACTTCTTATTTAAATACAAATCGGCCGAATCCCGACCACCTTCTCCATTAGGATTTCATTCAAACCTCAGTTTAAAATTGCATATTAAGTGGTTTTTATTAAATGAGAGAAAAGCAGATCTCATATTAGCATATAAGAAAATGAAGTATTTACATTGACAACTTTTTTCTATCATTCACCGTTCTGAAAAATGGAGATGTGCCTTATACACAAGCACGCGCAGACACGCATTTCTCTGTACGCTATCGTTTACAAAAAGAAAAAAAAGTAATAATGCTTTTCTCTGCAAAGTTTGTGTTGACTTTGTTCCTCAAGGGCTGAATCGGTTGAGAGAAGCCGGTTGGAGAGTGGGGACAAAAAATTTCATCTTGGTGTCTTTTAAATTATTATTGTTACAAAACATTACTTATTTAAAAGTACTAGTAGTAATACTAATATTAACTCAAATATGTGAGCAACCTTTTTACATCCCTCCTGTCCGAACTCCGATCCCTTAGCACTCCTTTGGTAGTACTAGTAGTAATACTAATATTAACTCAAATATGTGAGCAACCTTTTTACATCCCTCCTGTCCGAACTCCGATCCCTTAGCACTCCTTTTCGGTCTCCCTCTAAAACCCCCAACATCGACCGAGTCGTCTTTCTGTTGAAAACTGTGGACACTTGGCGTATTAATGCAACATGATTCCAACGTAACTTCTACAGCAAATGTGTTTCAAGTACAATGAAGGGAAAAGTCAATAACACCAATGTTGGTGAGTAAAACGAGGGGAATTATTCAAGTACATTTTTAAATATCTCAATGCTGAATATACTTGAAATGAGTTATATTTCTTAGAATATAATTTTAGAAAATTTTATTTTTTACCAATCATCTTTCTAAAATTTTTCTGAGAATTTAAATAAAGTCAAAATCATTTTGTTTTGATCTTTATCTAATACACCCCACCCTCTCGACCGATTTTATTCATTAATGAACTCATCCAATTTTTTGTAAAAAAAATAAAATAAATAAACTCAAATCTTTTTTCCTATGCAGGATCGATGAAGGACGAATTTTATTTATTTATTTATTTTTTGAATGAATAAATAGTAGGAATGTGAAAAGCACAATGTCCTTTGGTCTGCTGAAAGAGTAACCTTGTTGTGAAAACGATGACAGGTGATTTACCGTCAGTAACTGTTATCTTTGATTAGGTCACTGTCTGTTCACTGTTATCCAGCATGAGTCTTATTATACGTGACCTGGCTCTGACGTCAATAAAGGCGAAATTTATTGTCTCTTGGCATGCTCTTAAATGAGAAAATAATATGTTAAAACGCTATGATAAATGAAAAAAAAAAACACAATTTCTGTTCTTGAACAGTTATTTTAATTTATTTCCGAAACTTAAATGTGAATAATTATCTTTCTACACTTTTTAGTGAAATACTCTGATTTAAGTTTATAAACATTAATTTATTTGTGGTTTATTATCCCACGTAAATTTTAAACAATTAATGAGAGGAAATGGAATAAAAAAATCTAACTGTTCCAGCCAGGACTCGAACCTGTATCTCCTGCTTTCCGGGCCGGTATGATTCCATTACACCACCGGAACGAGCTAAATAACTTATTAAATTCCCAACACACTAGCGAGTTCCTAACCTACGAGAAAGACGAATACATCGCCTTATGCGCGAAGGAGCTGCCATTGTCTTGCTATTTGTCAACTCTCGTTATTTAGTTTTTTAATTTTAATTTATAAATATTAATTTAGTTGTGGTATAAATAAAAATTTATCCCACGTAAATTTTAAACAATTAATGAGAGGAAATAGAATAAAAAAATGTATCTGTCAGCTAGATATGCTAAAAGCAGGAGATCCAGGTTCGAGTCCTGGCTGGGACAAATCGATTTTTTTATTCTTTCCTCTCATTAATTGTTCAAAACTCTGATTTAAGGTATGATTTTTCCCATAATTGAAAAAATAAAATATTGTTCTAAAATTAGGTTTTCGGCACAAAGAACAATTGTTTAAGGAAACTGCTATGACTATAATTCCAATGGTTATTATCCAAACGAAGTTAGTTAAACCGTTTGATTTGTTAGTATAGAAAAATCTAACAACAATTATTTCTAAATACTTTGCATATAAAATTGCAAATTTTCATAATTTCTTGATTTTAAATTTCAGGAGTGGGATATATAAAAGATAAGTGAAATCTCATGCGCGAAAAAAAAAATTTCCGCTGTAGTAGGGGTTTTATTTAGTTGAGAGCTTCATTGCTCAACATTCATTTGTTTATTCATAAAAGAAATATTTGAGAAGTTACATTACGAAATTAAATAACTAGGAATGGGGGTGTACTTGAACTCAAAATTTAATTTAATGAGAGACGTCACAATTGCACATCGCAGAAAAAATAGACATATAAATATTTTGTTTGGTTGTGGTTTTTTATCCCACGTAAATTTTAAACAATTAATGAGAGGGGACAGAATTCTGTTCCCTCTCATTAATTGTTTAAAATTTACATGGGATAAAAAACCACAACCAAACAAAATATTTATAAAATTAAAATTCAATAAAGTAAATGACGAGATTCGACAAAATGTATGACAATATCAGCTACTTCGAGTTTAAGACGAAGTTCTCGTCTTTCTCGTAAGTTAGGCTCTCGCTACTGTAGAGGGAATTGAATGAGATAACTAGCTAGTCCTTGTGGTGTAATGGTTTAGCATACCGGCCCGGATAGCAGGAGATCCAGGTTCGATTCCTGGCGAGGACAGATAGATTTTATTATTCTGTTCCCTCTCATTAATTGTTTAAAAAATAGACATGCACTCGTAGTATTTAAATTTAAAACTTAAAAAGAATGTCACAAATAAGTTAAACCGAGCAAATGGGAGGACTTATAACGTGATTATTGAGGACAAAATGTTCAACTTTTTAGAATTAAACCTTAGTATAATTACATGATTTAAATTGAATTTAACTAAATTCTATCAGTGATTTTTTTAATGAACTAAGATGTATTTTTAAATGTATTGTTCTGAAATGTTTCATTTTTTTTTTAATTTATCGTATGTAGCCCAGCATACCTTGTCTCTTTCGTTTTATTCTTTCCGTGTATGACCTTCCCACCCTTTTTAAGTTCAAGTTAAGTATCAAAGGGAGTTTAAAAAAAAAAAAAAAAACTTTGAATAGAAAAGATACGAGGAATTTAGCAGAGTTATAGTACTGCCATCAACCAATGTTAGGTTATATTTACTATAGTTTCTCTGTATTTACTATAGAGAAAATCTGTCATCCGAATAAGAACACTCCCAAAAGGGGTAAATGCATTGATGATCTTACCTTCTCTTCCTCTCTACTCCTCCTTCTTCTTCCTTAGTTTTCACTTTTTTATCTGATTCCTTCTTCTTATCCTTTTCTCTATTCTTTTCTTGGTCTTTCTTTTTATCCTGTTCCTTTATTTTGTCGGAATACTTCTTCTTATCGGGCTCCTTTATTTTATCTGGTTCCTTCTTTTTGTCATGCTTCGTTTCTTTGTCTGAATGTTTCTTTCTATCTGTTTCTTTAGTCTTGTCAGAATCTTTCTTCTTGGGGTGTTCTTTTGCACTTTCCGTGTCTACTTTCTTTTCGCGCACTTTCTTTGGCGCTTGAGATTCAAAACGAGACCATTCATCTTTTATTAGATTTTGATTCTCTCTTTAAAATAAGAGCAGTATATAAATTGTATGAATATTAAAATTTGACAAAATGCAAAAACAAAAATAGCAATACTAAAACTCCATAGCTTAAAGCAAAAAAACAAAGTAACATTTTGTTCATGAAACAAAAGGATGAGAAAAAGTGTAGTGAACTCACAAAAAATACAAAGAGTATAATTTTCAGGATACAGTCCAGTCTCTCTTCACAGCACACTGATGAAGGGCGAGAATTTTTACTAATTGTAATTTTTTCTTTTTGTGTGTTCACTAAACACTCTCTCATAAATGTTCTATATCTATTTATTTATATTT
>KZ807346.1:176789-190782 GCA_000696205.2 Oncopeltus fasciatus | reverse complement strand
AAGTTCTGAGATTTTCTCTCACTTTTTTTTTTTTTTTTTTTTAGCAGATTTCCCTCAGAAAAATTAAAGTATTCACGTTGGAACCTTGATGTGATTCCACTTTAACAGACTTTCACTGATCCTTCTACATTTGATATGCTAAATATATGGTCCGTCCAAAATTTCATACACACAAATCTGTCTGTACGTTCTGTAGCGTGCACACATTTTGGAATAATGGGGAAGTTTTGGGGTAGTGCTGGAAGGCTATAGTACGCCAGAGTTCTCAAGCGTACTTCCAGAAATGCGCTTAAGTCTGCCAGCTGTGAATTTCTTTTAAAGTAAATATTATTCGATATTTTCTCCGAATCCACCCACAAGACTATAAAAATTTATGTATAGATGGGTGTGAGCGTCATAGCTTTATTGGCCGTAGTTTTTACTTTTTCTTAATGACATTCGGCATACCGCTTTAAATTATAAAATAGTAGAGGCTCAGTTCATAATTGAGGCGAATCGAATGAATAGTAGTAGGAGTAAAAATGTACATACATATATTTTTTTAGGTTGTGGCATAATATTTATTTTAGAGTAATGAAACTTAACATAGATTTCATTCATGATAAAGTAAATATTTATGAAATTGAGCAGAAGAAATGAACGGTAGTAGAGTGGGAGCTCACCTGGAAAAATTTAATTTTACTTTTAGAGGCCATTAGTAGTGGGATTACAATAAATTTTAGTTTTACGGCTTATAAACTGCAATTTGTTGTTTTTCTTATTGAAATTTAGCATTTTGCTTTTAAATGTAAAACTATAGGCTGAGTTAATTATTGAATGAATTTGACGAATAAGGAAGAGTTACCTGAAATGATATATTTTATTTATATTTATATTTATAAATATTTATTTTAGAGAAACGAAAGTCAACAAAATTTTGTTTATTGATAGAAGATATATTCTATAAGTTTGTGGGTTAACATATTTTTCAGCTACGATGACGAGGGACTCGCTTAGTTTACACAGCTGCTGCGTGATAAACTTTGTTTAAATTTTTTTTTTATATTCCCCATGTATTAATATTATGAGTTTATTTTAAGAGGACGATTTTATCCCTTTTTTTACGCCCTACCACTCATTTTCACTTCAAACTACTTTTTTTTACTAAATTGGATGGTAGGTACGGATAATATAGTATGTTGTTGAATTATTTTTAATCTGATTCATGTGTGATTTTTCCTTGGTTGTGAACTAGTGGATGGTTCTTTTGTAACAATGTAATTCGGTTGTGTATACTTAATAAATATATTTTCTTACTCAGTCTTTATTTTTTCGTAAACGTTCTCAGACATCATCGACATTAGCAACGATTCGCTGAAAATTAAAAAAAGATTGTAACATTATTAACTATTATAGTAAGTAGTGAAAAAAATTATATTATTCGTTGTAGTTTAGCATTTTATAATTTGATCAAATACAATAATAAAAGAGTCAGCATACCGTAGGAATCACTTTTGATTACTTTTTAGTAATGTGACTACTTTTCACTCGGGAGAGCAAGAGGCTCTAGAAATGTACAATAAATTTTGATCTCTAAAGGATTGGAAAGGAGGGACAAGAATTAGGCTCTTGGGTTAAGGTTAAATGGAAGTTGAATTAAAGCTGGTGATGAGAGAGAAAATTAGTTCCTCTCTAAGGGAGAGGCGTAAGCATTGTAGGAGCCAATGAGGAGTATTTGCACTATCGCTATGCCTTATTTTATTAAAAATATTGAATATTTTAGTGCTGGAAGGAAGGCTATAGTACGCCAGAGTTCTCAAGCGTACTTCCAGAAATGCGCTTAAGTCTGCCAGCTGTTGTCTCTGTGACATGCTGATAAGCAGTTTTGGGGTAGTGCTGGAAGGCTATAGTACGCCAGCGTTCTCAAGCGTACTTCCAGAAATGCGCTTAAGTCTGCCAGCTGTTGTCTCTGTGACATGCTGATAAGCAGTTTTTGGGTAGTGCTGATCGTGTTGTGTTGTCGCGATGCTATTTCTTAATGTTACACTTATGTATTGCCGATCTGGTGTGTTAGTTTTATCAATAGCATTTATTTTTATACATTGTTATAAGTGATAATGTTCTGTTCCATATTTTAAAGATGTATTGTCTCAAGAGTTGTATTTAAATAATTATATTTTAATCAACATAGCATTTTTAGTTATTTTTCTTTGTATGTATATTTCTGATCTTCATTATATTCTATCTAAGACTTTATTATTACTATTACTTTATGATGTATTGTAAATAGTATACCATTGAGGCATTATTTTGTGTTCAAATAACTTTTAACTAGTGTAAAGTAATAATACATTAGCATTTGAGTTCTAATAGTGTAGTTATACATTTTATGCAAATAAACAGACTTATATTGGAAGAAGTTACTATTTTAATTATTAATACAGAATAGTGTGGTATTGTCTAATGATATTGTTGAATTATTTAAAAAAAAAATGAAAGTTATACTATTATATGGTAATACACAAATTTAGATTCAGAAACAAATATTTTCCAATAGGTTTTTCCTTACTTAAGTTAACATATGTTGACAGCTGGTTATAAAAGTAATAACAACAAAGAACATGCAAATACAAATCCTTGAATGAGTGTGGAAATTGATTTAGTGGGGTTCAGGGTGTTGGGCTTGAAATCTATAACTTTCGATAAGCTAATGACTAAGGTTTATCTAAAGATTGGCATAGAGAAATAGAGAAGAGAGCGTAGAAGTATAAAATATACATATAAAAGAACATTTCACTTAGTGATGAGGCAAATATGACGGTATTTGTAAACTGATGAGCATGCACTCTATTTGTATGGGGCAGTGCCCCCAAAAGTAATTATTAATATAAGTAAATAAATAAATATAAAAAAAACTAGGAAGTATAAAATCCACTTAGAACAGAACAAAAAGGTATCAAATCTACGTAGAAGAGAGCTGGCAGCATACCTGTCTCTGGAGAATTCCATTGCTTTTGGGTGTGTGAGAATCCGATCGAAGATTTTACCTTGGTCCTGATTTGTCCCTGCTCTAAAAAAAATAGTGCCTCTTCAACTGAACATTTTAGAGACAACATATACGGGTTTATTATCTAAATTTCGAAATATTGAGCAAATTAATATTAAATATGAGATGTAGTTTAGCAACAGAATTTCAATGCAAGATTTCCACATCACTACTTCGAATTACCTCCGAGGAATGACATGGCAAATATGGCTGTGATTCGAATTCAAGCTGTTTCACTATTTTTCATAAGGAGATTTATTTATTATCAGCAAATATGTACTATTTATTGTTTGATTTAACTAAATATTTAAGGTCATCATGATAATCACCTCCTCTTTTGAATGATTTCAGCCACTAATGGATTTGGTTAAAATTATTTTTAAATTGTGGACCCTTTTGCACATACAGTAAAAAAAATCTGAATGAATGAAAAATATGAACAAAAGAATATGAATAAGTGTTTTGAATAAAAACATTTAAAACTAGCTAAGATAAGTGAGATTCATTTATAATCATAATAAATTATATAAGAGTAATTTTATTTAGATAGTTAAGAGTTACATAACCAATTCCTATTAAATAATAAATAATAAATAAATCTGTTCTTCACCTCATTGGAAAACGCATAATTCTTCATATCTTACTCAGCAGGAGAAAAATCCCTTTGGATTGCTACTCACAGAATCCTTTGGAGCCATGAAACTTCTACTCCCTTGCGTCGAGGAGATGGTTTGGGAGCCTCTTCTGACAAAGACAAGGCCGAAATGTTTGCCCAGCACCTCAAGCAAACAATTACTTCTCATTCAGATCCCTTAGACCTGTCCAATGCAGCGGAGACTGAGGAGTTCCTGGACATGCCGTTACCTATGTCCTCGGCACTCTATTCACCTTCACCACAATCTTAATATCTCTTTTGTTCAAGACTTCATTTCTTTCCACTTCACCCTTTTCCACAGTAAACTGCCATACCATCCTAATCCACTAGCACAGACTATGTCCTCCAACTCCAACCCTTACATCCCTCCCCGTCAACTCAAACGAAGATGGTCCCGTGACCTCCTGGGGACATAGTCTGTACAAAATTTGAGAGTGGTGTCACTGGTCACCTTCTCTCCTCATGTGATTGACATTGAATATCATTTTTACTTCGTTGTGATAAAATTACAAAATGTTTTTATTTAACGGAATGTAATAAATAAATAAAAGTTTAATTATAATAATTGTTGACAAAAATCTTAATTAATTGTTAACATATTTTACTAAATTCAACAAGTACAGTCTTAAAGGGGTTTTAAATACTAGTTATTAAACCTTTTTGTAACAATCATGTCCAACGAAATTTATACACAATTTTAAATATTTGTACATGTTTTATATATATATGTGTGTGTGTTTATAATTGTATATGGACCATATTTTTAGCTTATTAAATGTAGGATCGATGGGGCTTGAAGAGATAAATCAAGAGAAGCTTAAGAGAAATGTGGAAAAATATATCATTAAGTTAAATATTTGTAACAATACTTATATACGATACATTTCTACTTTTTTTTTTTTTTTTTTTTTAGCAGATTTCCCTCAGAAAAATTAAAGTATTCACGTTGGAACCTTGATGTGATTCCACTTTAACAGACTTTCACTGATCCTTCTACATTTGATATGCTAAATATATGGTCCGTCCAAAATTTCATACACACAAATCTGTCTGTACGTTCTGTAGCGTGCACACATTTTGGAATAATGGGGAATAATGGAACCAAATTGAAATTTGGGTTTTCTTTGCTGGCCGTTTGAGATCATTGTTGGCTAAAATCGGTTGTAAAGTGATGGGGGGGGNATCTTCCTTTGTTACTCAAGGTCATATACAATTTGAATTTAATTGTAATCTAAGAAACAGTATGAACTCAAAAGTGAGCACAAAATTTGAATCGGTTTGTATTTTTCAATTAAATTAGTATCACCTTTTTTGTAAGTTGGTAATACTTTTGATATTTTTAAATAACCCAAAAATTTTCTTCAGTGAGCCTAAGATTTATTAGGTTTACTAATGATTTTTTTTTTTTTTTTTTGCATTTTTTGTCAATTATACACCAGTATATTTCGTATTGTTAGATGATTTTAGTTGGGGTTCGGTCAAGATAGATAAAAAAAAAAAAAAAAAATATACAAAAAAAAAAAAAGTGTATTTTTTAAAAGATTATCTGCCAACGTTTCGACTTTAGCCATCTTCAGAGCTGTCTATCATGAAGACGAGAGAGAACTTCCTGTCTCTAAGTTCACATTTCCATGACTTGACGTTAACGTGGAAGTCATGGAAATATGAACTTACGACTTATGGACGTCCTCTCTCTGATAGACAGGTGTGCCCTGAAGATGGTTCACAATGTAAGCCGAAACGTTGGCAGATAATCTTTTAAACAAATACACTTTTTTTTTAAATTTGTATTTTTTTTTTTTTTTTTTTTTGGATCTACCTTGACCGAACCCCAACTAAAATCATCTAATAATAATATCTGTTTTTCGTCCAAGTTTGTAAAAGGTTTGTAGAACATAATAAAACGTAATTTAATAATATTTAAGTTCTATTATATTTTTCATTTTTGAATTCACGAATTCAACTAAATTAAGGAAGCGCCACCCCCACTCCTCCTTTCTATCCAGTCTATAGCAAACTGTAGTGGTCATACATTTTACATACATTGGTTTTGCAAGCTCTGTGTGACATGGGACCTGCAAAATCTATGTATTTGAGGAGTATGGAAGTGAGATGGAGCATACCGAGCTTCCAGTACTTTTATCCAACCGAAAGCAGATGTGCCTCCAGTCGGTGATCCAATTCTTATTCACCAGCCCTAATGTGATTCGCCATCAGTTCTCACGAGAGGGGCTAATGTTCAAGTCGCGCCCTGGTCAGCCATTGAATTGGAAATTATGCCCTTCCAGTGATGAGGGCCGGTCCATTGTTAATGAGCCCACAGCCCTCTAGGTCATTGTCAGAAAAACAAATTCTTGATAACCTTGGTTTTTTTAACTTCTTACTAGCACGAAAAAAAATTTTTTTTTAAAGGATTCAGCAGACTAACCTTATTAGTTTCTAGGAAATATTGTGCCTTAACATATATATATATANCAGACGAAGGGCGAGAGATCCCCGAAAATGTTACTATTTAAAATTTTTTATTTTTGTGTGTGCACTCCCTCTCTATCCCACCTTTTCGTGGTTACTATATATATACATACATACATACAAATTTAAAATTGCACATAGCTTAAAAATAAAAAAAAGATACAGCCACGTCTACCGCGTGAGTTGAAACATGATTCTATAGTTATTTATACTAACTTAATACTTTTTTTTTTATAACCTTTATTTACATATAACATTCTGTTAAAAATAAATAAAAAAATTTGGAATTTGATTACAATGAATAATAGAAAAAAAAAATGACATTAATGAAAGTCACATGAGGAGAGAAGGTGACCAGTGACACCACTCTCAAATTATTTACAGACTATGTCCCCAGGAGGAAACGGGGCCATCTTCGTTTGAGCCGACGGGGAGGGTTGTAAGGGTTGGAGCTGGAAGAGAAGGTCTGTGCTAGTAGATTAGGATGGTATGGGAGTTTAAACTTAGTACTTTAATTGTAAAATTGTAGATAGAAGGATTTGCCCGAAAATTTGCAAATTTGTGTACTCTTGTTGCTTAATTTGTTGGCTCATTTGGTATTTCATTATATTCAGTGATACTGGATGAGAATAGTTTAATAAAAGATAATTTGAATGGGATTCAGTTAAAGTTGTGTCCCAACACGAACAAATTCCCTACTAATGATCTCTACGGCAAAATTCTCCATTTGAGAATATTTTGAGTTTCTTAAGTAATTTAAACTGTCTAATTCTAATTTTTATATATTTCTTTTGTGGAAATCAATGGATTTTTCCTGAGCACCATGACCGAATTTTGATAAAATCCTCTATTTTATAAAGTAAGCTTATGTTCAACTAAATATCGTGATTTCTTTGTGCGTTTAAGAAAAACAAAATATATATANTGAGCACTTCTAGTCTATATATATATATATATTACGCATGCAATTGTAAAATCGTACTGTTACCTTCCATAAAGAATCTCTTCAACTGGTTTTAAGGGCTTCCCTGCATATTTCATTGGGAGTGTAAACCTGCAATGAAAAAATATGAATTATACTGAAAATCTTGGTTATATTTTTAATTGAATGAATTTCATTTATTGCTAACAATTATATTACTAAAAATATAACTAAAATAAAATAATAATATTCCAACTGACCCTTTTAGAAATAATATTTTTGAGTAACTACTTAAGATAAAGAGGTCCAATCCACAGTAAACGTAGAAATTACACATTGACGTCACTAGTATTGCGATAACCCGTCAATTGTTCACACAAACATAAGGCAAAATCAGAATCCAGATTAATGATGAAGTCCATGCCATATGCAGGCTTTTAAATGTCATTGACTTTAATTATTATTTCCCTTCTTATAGATGTCTCTACATCGTAGGTTAAGAAGTTATCCAAAAATTCTGTTACGCATGAGCTACATAAAATTTGTTTAATGTAAATGACTCTGATTCAAATGCGACTTAAATTGTTATTAAATAAAGGAAATAAAATTGGTACCCAAAATTGGTACAGGGTTTCTGGCACAATAGTAAGACACAACACGAGATAATTCTAACTAGAATTGTTATTTGTTTATTTTTTATAATATAAAAAATATCCATTTATATTTAGAAATAAAAAAATTTTAAAATCCATTTGACCAATGCTAATTGATATAGAACAATGATCAGGATTATTTTTATTTTAAATATTTAATGTAAATTTATTTTTGACTTATTTAAACATTTCAGTGTAAAAATATTATCAAGATTCTGAGTTGAGATACATACTATTTTTCAAGCAAAAATAAACTCATTTTCTGTTTATTTAATTTTTATTGTTTTATAATGGACTAATATAAATACATCTAATATATTATAGATATCATCTACCAGATTAATAGTTTTGTAAGATATATTATTGCATATATTAACTTTAATTTAAATTTTTGAATATCTGCTCCAAAAAATGGGAGTTTTGCGAGCAATTTGTCGACTCAAGCTGATGGCTATGCCCAGTAAATGATTTTATTATAAAATAAAGAACCAGTCGATTCTACATAGTGAATGTAAATGGAAATGTATATAATATATTTACTAGGTATTTTACCAATTTAATAATATAAATATATTAGATTTGGTTTTGTTTGGCCAAATATTTTTGAGGAATACCTATAAATAGTAGAATAAATAAAGACTTTGAGACTTCGTGCTTAGGTAAGACGAGGGGATCTAATAGTAAATGTACCAGAGAAAATTCGATAATAGAAGCATTTGGTGAAATGTACAAAACAGATGAACATTACCTAGTACCTGATGAATCTTGGTTGACGGAAGCGAACCTCGTCTCGTAGACCGGCCCGTATTTCACGAAAGACTTCCTAGAAGAAGAGTTAAATATATTTCATGGTAGATTTTTTTTTATAGTGTTTGTCTCCCATTCAACCTTTTAAGGTCATTGAGGGAGGGGGCTATCTACAGGTAGCCACCCCATTTCTAAACACCCATGGTTCAGGATAAGCTTTTATTTATAAATAAAAGATTGTTCTGGGTGGGATTTGAACCCGCAGCGTCAGGATTGCGAGACCCGAACGGTTCCCTTACGCTAGCCTGGTGTCCCCATCGTAGGTTAAATAAAACATAATGTCAAAAGACATACAGAGAAAGTATTGAAATGAATGACCTTAACATTTGATTTAAATTTTTTATATTAATTTTTTAAAAGATAAAAGTTTTCTACAGAGCTCAGAAGCATATATTTATTTCTTATTAAACTTTTATATATTTATTACATTCTGTTCAATAAAAACTTTTGGTAATTTGATCACAATGAAGTTATAAATGACATTAATGATGAGAGTCACATGAGGAGAGGAGGTGACCAGTGTCACCACTCTCAAATTATTTACAGACTATGCCCCCAGGAGATCACGGGGCCATCTTCTTTGAATCGACGGGGAGGGTTGTAGGGGTTGGAGTTGGAAGACATGGTCTGTGCTAATGGATTACGATGCTATACGAGCATTTATAAAGAATAAAAATTAACATAAACAAATACGTTTTATATTGTAAGATAAAATGACAAGTTTTGTTATTTATTATCACTATATATTGTGTAAAATATTGTAGTATGTATAAGATGTTGCCCTCTATTTATTTACCTGAACGCGCTCTTACGTCTGCAATTTTTAAATTTTGAAAAACGGAACTGAATCGATGTTTAAGCTAACTTTTATAAGCTATTGGATGAGTTTATAATAAGCTGAAATCGGAGATGGTGAGTTATGAGAAGACTTACTGAATTACATTATGAAATGTAATTTCAGTAAAAAAAAAAAATTGATATTTAGAAAGATAAATAACAATGAAATATGATTGTTGAGGGGGTCTCTTATTTTTAAAATATAAAAACCAAATTCTATATTTTGATTGTATTGGTAAGCTTTTATAAATGATTAATTTGTGAAATCAGATCTGAGGAAGGGGTGGGGTTCAAGAAATATCAAAATTTAAAATCGTGAAATCCTCATTGTTATTTGGCTTATGAAAAATTTTACAGAACGTTATGTTCTATACAAAAAATGAAAGTGAATAGAATAAAAATATCTTACTACCTCAGTCGGGACTAGAACCCGGGTCTCCTGCTTTCCCGGCAGTTATGCTAACCATTACACGACCGAGGCTAGCCAGATAATTTCTTCTACTCTCCGTACTTTACTCTGAGTCTAAATCCTCGAGTAAGACGAATATATTCTTATATGCTCGAAAGAGCTAACATTGTCGGTTATTTGTTAGACTCTCGCTTTTTTACTACATGTATATATANTCTACTCCCCGTACTTTACTCCGAGTCCAAACCCCAGAGTAAGACGAATATATTGTCTATGCTTGGAGGAGCTAACATTGTCGGCTGTTTGTTAGAGTCTCATTTTTTCCCCATATATTTCTTATTTTTAATACTGATTTTAGTTATGGTATTTAATCCTACTTTAATTTTATACAAGAAATGCAAGGAAATATAATAAAAAACTTTACTACCTCAGCCGGGACTCGAACCCGGTCCTCCTGCTTTTTTAAAATTCTATTCCCTTACATTCTTGTCTAAAATTAACATAGGATTAAATAGCACAACTAAAGTCAGTATTATGTTCTGTAGTTTATGTAAAGTAACATTTATGAAATTTAAGGAATACATTTTTTACATATCTAGCTGAGATGGGTGAGCACTTCTAGTCTAGAGCAAGGTTTTGTGCCTTTTGCTCTCATTGCCATCTGCACCAATTAAATACCGCCATTTACGTCCATCTTTTAGGAAATGTTGGAAATCTGCTTAGATTTGGCAGCTCCTGCGCGACAGACTTCTTTAATACATACAGTAAGGACACACCTTTCTTAGCAATGCTATATTGAAATCAAATTATGAGAGCTTTAATTTTATATTAATCTTCAAAGGGAATCCTCAATAAAACATTGCAAAACTCCCTTTGAATTTTAATATTATTGAGAATTTCTGCAGGAAATTGAAGATTACCAATTATCTTACATTTACACTTCAGTCTAATATAAAATTTATTTATTTATTTTGAAGTGTTGAATTCTTTAATTATACCAGAAAGATAGTTAAACTAAGAATTATTTTAAATTTATATGGTGTGTTGTAAAAGTAATTGCTACTTACTTCAAGCTTTTTAGCTCCTTCTCTATGGTATGGACTTTATCCATAATCTTCTCCAAACGTTCTTCAGGTATCTTTTCATTGTTCGTTCTAAAAGTAAAAAAAAATTATTTATCTCTTCAGATTTCAGAGGTTAACCCCATCTTTCTCAATCCTGTGTTCTATGTTCGCAATATCTGAAGGCCCCTCAGAGCTGTCCAAAAAAATTGAAACTGTAAAATGTATAAAATATTCCAGATCTAAGTATGTTGGCTGCCCTGAGTTCATTAACCTGCCCTGTATTGTGCATATAGTTTCTATTTTAAGAGTTTCTGGACATTTTTGAGGGTTCTTCGGATATTGGGCACACTGTAGTTAATTTTTTTTTCTATTTAAACTTAAAAGCAACAGACACTTCATTCGATTCGAAATTTGAATTAATGAATGATACCTATTCATCTTATTCATCTTAAATACTGAAATTTGGTTTCTAAATTAAAAGAAAAAAAATGGAGACCTAACTAATCCTTAAAGTTTCTTTTTAAAATATTAACCTTATGTATTTTTCGTATCGTCAATAGTAACAAATTTATTGACAACTATTAATTTGGTCCTTCAAAGTTTAAATTACCGAAATTTTAGTCAGAAATTTTTAATTTATCCCCTAGAGCTAACTGTTATGATTTCTGAACTAGTGACATAGATCCAAACCATTAATAGGAAATTAGTCTGTTTCTCAATAGTCAGAAATAGTCAATAGCCAGTCTGGTATAACTAATAGACAAATTGGCATAATTACGTATTTCATCAATAGTACAACGGGAGTAGAGTAAGAGATGCGGTGACATAAGCAGCATTTAAGAGTGTAATTAAAGGTTAGTTTTGTTACTGGTGGCGGCTCGGAGGAAACCACAGAATAGCCGACCACGAAACCGAGTCAGCGATAATGTCGGTCGCATCGCACTCCTACTACGGAGCCAGGATTTTAAAGGATACTCTTGTATTTCTTAGACTTCAGACAAGCTACAGTTAAGTATATTACAAATGGGACACACTCAAAACAAATAATTTAAGTAGACCTAACTCTTAAAAATAAGTATCCAAATTACATAGTCACCAATTTTTACGCAATTTTTGACATACTTTGACTTTGACATCATCGACACTGACGCCTCTAAAGACAATGACAACGTTGGTTCTGCTATTATACACGAAGAAATAACTAAAAAATACATGTTGCCTACGTATTCTACAATATTCACAGCGGAATTACGAGCAATCGCCTCAGCATTACATAACCTATTTAACAAAATATAAATCATAGAAATAAGTGTGTGTGTATATATATATATATCAAAATATTTAGAAATACTATAACAATTTGTATTGTTAGATGATTTTAGTTGGGGTTCGGTCAAGGTAGATCCAAAAAAATACAAATTTAGCAAAAGTGTATTTTTTTTAAAGATTATCTGCCAACGTTTCAGCTTACATAGTAAGCCATCTNATCCTCCCTCTTTTAAGGCCCTTGTTAATATCATTGTTAGAGTGAAATTATGATTTTTATATAGTGTAAATAAATTTAAACAATTAACTAGTATGATTATTAAGGACAGTATAATTATTTCTTATAATTTGTAGAATAGACATTTCTCGTAATTGTCAAGGCGTAATAACCTAGATGTTTATCGCCTAAACAAATGCATATCTATCTATGTATCAAAACAAATAAATGTAATTGAACCTTCTATGTATATGTCAGCCCCCATTTCTATTATTTTCATTTCCTAATGAGACAGAGAGATAAATAAGCGTCAGTCACTAAGAGAACAGGAACAAAGGGAATTCCACTACATTCAATATAGGAGAACAAGATGTTTCAGAACACAATGATTCAAAAGGTGAAGATGTAGTTGATATAGAAGATATACGATTAAAAAGACAACATGGGTTCTGTTCCAAAGTTTAAAAAAAATTTTTTTTCTTTCGAAATGTGCATATTTTAAATATTTAAATTTGTACTGTTAGCCATATTCAGACTGTTAAGAGAAAGTAATGAGGACTGATAGGAAGTAGAGCAGCCAGTAAATAAAAAAAGTAAAGTGGAAAATATCGTAATGAACTTGAAAAGTGTATTGAAAAAAAGATAGGCGAAATACATAAAGTTATTCACCATACATGTCCTACCATACGCCATCATGATGATAAAAATTCAAATTTTATATGAAAATTGTGTTGTTCTTTTTACAAACTTATGGACTTAAT
The DNA here is from genome assembly GCA_000696205.2 of Oncopeltus fasciatus. NCBI lineage: Eukaryota > Metazoa > Arthropoda > Insecta > Hemiptera > Lygaeidae > Oncopeltus > Oncopeltus fasciatus. The sequence goes on along the minus strand of KZ807346.1, from coordinate 177,694 downwards.
CTACATTACATCTTTAATCTACATGTATCGCATTCTTGGAGGCCACTGATGAGATTTCTAAGATCGCGAAACTAGTAGAGCAATAAAGGGTGTTATAAAATTTATTCTTATTCTTTTGTTGTTGTTTTTTTAAAATCTTAACCTACCAACTCGAAATTTTATAACAAAAGGTCACTTTTTGAAAAAAAACCAGATCGAAACAAGTTTTCAAATAAGAACTTTTACTCCTATTTACTTAAATATTTGGACGTTAGTAATATTTACGTTTCATAGTAATTAATATTTACAATTTTCTTTATAATAATTTTTATTCTGTGAACTTTTGTATCCCAATAAGAAGAGAGGTATTTATTCATCTTTTACTTATTGAATTTTATTTAAAATTTATTATATTTTTTACGTCTTACTCCAAATAACCAAAATAATTCAGATAAATTCATCAGAAAATTTAGAAAGAAATTCTATCAGTTTACGCTGCTCCCGAATGTCGGTTATTTCGTCCCTTGATTTCATCATTTACTCCCTGCAAAATGAAAGTTATTCAAATAAAATATTTTTATAATAAAAATAGAGGATATTTTAATTATTTTTTTGACCCTTAAAAAACTTATTTTTTGTGTATTACTTTTTTTTAGATTTGCTGAGGAATGCCTTTAACAGTGGATCTCCAGGCGCCATGCCTTCTCGCTTCTTTTCTACGTCCTTAATCTTCTTCGCAGACTTCAAACTGTCTCTGTAAAAGAATAACGGATATAGAAATTGTAAATTACTTTTAAAACTACATTTTTCCGTATATTCAAAATCTGTTAAAGATTGCTATAAGTATAGAGGCAACTATGTTTCCTAGACAAATTTACAGGTCTAATAGGACTCCTTGACGAAATAATATGAGACAGAGCAGACCC
>KZ807346.1:131065-149937 GCA_000696205.2 Oncopeltus fasciatus | reverse complement strand
TAATAATATATTGCTTTACTTTTGAATTTTGAAATAAAATCACTTAATAATAAATAGCTCATGACTGGAAATGGAAAATATTTAACAATTGTAGATAACTTCTTAGAGCTCAAATCTGAATTATTGATTTTCCATTCACACTGTTTTTGGATAAGTTCTCATGAAATAGTAAGCTTTTAATATATTTATGATCTAATCCCTTAATGTTTAACTTATAAATATTTTTAGTATTATTTTGCCTGATCTCCAAGTAATTACTATTATAAAAATGTTGTGTTGGGGTATAAGATAATCTATATAAAATTAAATGCTTGTTAAAAATAAACAAATCAAAATGTATTTTTCAAAATAATAAATAAAAAAACCCATTTCCAATGAAAAAAAAAAAAAAGATGATATAGAGGAAATTTGGAGTCTTCAATAAAACCTTTAACCTTTACAGTACATCTAGAAGTCTGTTACTATGGTAGGGTTTCTATTGCTGAAGGTAATACTACATGGCTGCTTTCCTGGTGTTAGAAGGAGAAGCAGTTTATGCTTTTTAGGCTGGTAGTGCTGGTGGGGCTGGATGATCAGTGTTGGCTTCCTAAGAGCAGAGCAAGATGGTGAAGTGCTATTTGCTTCAACACATCACTCCTTTTGGTACGGAGTGTAGAGGAACTAAAGGCTTCCAAACTGTACCATCTCAGTACATACTCAGGAAGACATGCATAGAGAATCTTGTGACTAAAGGTCTTCTTGCTACTCGTTCTACCCTTGCGCAACCTCACACTGCCCAGATTTTTCTTGAACTATGTATAGTTAGGCCCTATATGGTTTGGAGAATCTGAAATATATTCTCAGGTTAACAACGTGGTTGGCCACAAAGAGTTTCAGATATTTTTACTTCTATGTCTTTACTGAAAGTATAGTCCAAATGAGAAGTTGTTTCTATGTGCCGTAAGAGCCATAATGGCTGCCTTCTGTGTGATGCCAATGTTTTCTACCCCTGTTTGAGAGTGTTAATCATTGTCCTCATTCATATCCATTCTTAACAGTGTTGCAAGGCAGTGGAAGATTTCAGCTTTGAACTGATGGCTTTGATCTGTTGTTATCCATAACAGTATGTCAATACATGGGAACCACTGACCGTAGAAGGTATCAGACATAATCTGAGTTTCTTTAGGTATCAATTGTTTGGTATATTTAGGTATAAATTGTTAGGGTTAAGTATAGTCAGGTATAAATTGTCATCCAAAGGTATGTATAAATTTCTATCCAAAGGTGTTAGACCCTCAATGTTCAACTGGACGTGTTGAAAGCATCCTACTGCTTAGGGGAACCCAAAATGTGATTGAGTATGTCTGGTGACTTTTGACCATTTGGCATGCCATGCTGGGGGGAATAGCGGTCTGGGAGTTTTTTGGAGATATGGGACTAATGAACTAAAGTTCTCAGGTTCAATACTCACAGTGAACCATTGGTTTTCTTTCCATGTTACTGTTTTTAACGACTCTGTGGAATACACAGCCCTAACTACCAGGTACCATTCTACATTGAATAGGAAAAATCTAATGGCCAGAATGTTGTACTGTACTCACATCTTCTCTAGTATGTCATGGATCGAATATAAACATATCCTTAACATAGGCCTCTTTGGGCCTCTATTGCCTGTTATGGGACTGATTTTTGATGTTGATTTTTTTTTTTGGGGGGGGGGGGTATTGACAAACTTTTTGGTTCATTGTCTAGTATCTTGGTTCATCAAAGTCCAAAAATATCTCTGCAAAATCAGCTTCTTTGTGGAGCAAACACCCAGATGGCAGCTACAAAATTGTGCAGATGTTGGAAGTTTGATTATTATGTACCTTATTGTAAAATGTTTCTGCTAGGCTAGTGGAGGAACTAGCAGATTCCATTAGAAACCTATGAGTTGTTGCTGTCTACTGAGGGACTCAGCCTAGAGTCCCTCAGTAGACAGCAACAGGTTCTCAATTTGGTGCATCTCACCAATATCACTATTATCGCCAGTTATTAAGTGAAAAGTTCTTATTAATTGATTATATGCAATTTTATAACGTATAAGTTTTGATATCTAATACAGATGGTACCCCATACGGTAAAAAAAAATTATTCCATAATTAACACCATTTAGCTATAAAACTTCATAATTGTCTAATTTAATTCTATAGACATTGCAATAAAGAATATCTCTGTAAGTCCAGTCAACTTTTGGACCTTCTCATGAAAAAGGACATAGTAAAGCTCTTGTCATGTAGTGCATATTCTATTCATTTCTTCAGATTTGAAATTATATGTATCATTTATTGATTTGCAACTGATTTGTTGAACAAAAATTATTACTTTCAGTATCTCAAGAGTTTGGCTATTATTGACTGAAAATGGGGGATTTCATGGGGTAGTGGAATGTCTGGATGAAGTGAAAGTGGGGTGCGTTTGTTTGTGTGTGTGCGAAACCGAATTAGAATCCGTCATGTCTGTGCCCCAATCGAGAAAGTTGACTATGGATGTCCATAATGAAGTCTCGATATGACTGATGTCGTATGGGGTGCCAAACAGAATGTATAATTGTTTCTCTGATAAAGTACTCAGAATCTGCAAGTAATTCGGAGAGTCCGTTTGGTCCGTCGATGGGTTGTCCGTAAATATAACTTTCGATGAACTCATCAATATATGCTCCCACATCCGAGGGGATTGGATTTGGTGTAATAGGTGTAGCATGTAGCAATCAGAAGATAACTTCCTGTTATCCTTATCTTATCCTGAAACTTCAGTGTTCAAGGACCCCTGTCGCTGTAGCTATATATATTGAAAAATTTGTTCTTAGTCTCTATACATTCTCCTGTTCGACCGAGCACCGGACTCTGTGCGTGTCATCACTTGTTCCAACTCTTCTCTCCTGCTGCTATGGTAAGTACATCGCATCACTATTTCGTTACGGCCCAGATTGGCGACTCTCTTCATTCGTGGCGGTATACTGATTGTCATAAATTGACGAATTTCGGATAACGACAGTCGTTATAATTTAGTTTTAAGTATTTTGAGTGCGTCCTGGAATATCGAGTGTCTTTCTGTTATATATTTGAAATCGGATGATAACTATTGATCCGAGAGAGTTATAATATGATCCGGAACAACGAATATCGTTTCAAAATATTGGACAAGGGCAGCAATGGTTGGTTTTCCTGTAACTGCCTGCCATTTCGCGTTACGGTTTCCTCGTCGCGGAACAATCGAATCATATTGCGGTACATTTCCGGGTTTGTTACCTTGTCTATCACGAATTCCGCATAACGAGTCATCGTCTTCCATCGCAGCGATTTCGGTAATTTTTGCGTCTGTGTAAGGCATTATTCGGAGGGTTATTAAATGTGTCCCACTATACGCCTCAGAAGTAGAGCCAACGCCCTGACCGTCCCGGTAAATCGAATAATGTCGAATAATGTTGGACGGCCGAGATATAACTCGCGAAGGTATCGTCAGTTCCTCGTCTGACAATCCGTCTACTGAACCTGCGTTTCCTACCTCGTTCGATCCTGCCGTAAGTCTCCGAACAGTTTTTCATCCCTGCGCAGCGGCACTGTCCGTTATTGAACGAACAATCGTGGATGAAGTGAAAGTGGGGTGTTTGTGTGAGCGCGAAACCGAGTGAAAATATCGTCCTTGTGACTGTCGTTAGAAATGGTTTTAGTTGAGTCGCAGGTAATATGTCTCTCGTTAGAATCGTCATCAGAAATTGTATAAAGGGTTTGAAACATGCTTTCAGCATGTACCATCCATGCGTATAGCACATTGGATTTGGTGTAATAGGTGTAGCATTTAGCAATCAGAAGATAACTTTCTGTTATCCTTATTTTCTCCTGAAACCGCTTCAGCGTTCAAGGACCCCTGTCGCTGTAGCTATATATTTTGAAAGAATTGTTCTTAGTCTTTGTACATTCTCCGTCTCTGTTCTACCGAGCCAAAAAGAAGGCTCTCAAAAAAGCATGTTTCAAACCCATTATACAATTTCTGATGACGATTCTAACGAGGGATATATTACCTGCGACTCAACTAAACCCGGAAATGTACCGCAATATGATTCGATTGTTCCGCGACGAGGAAACCGTAACGCAAAATGGCAGGCTGTTACAGGAAAACCAACCATTGCCGCCCTTGTCTAATATTTTGAAACGATAATCGTTGATCCGGATCATATTATAACTCTCTCGGATCAATGGTTATCATCCGACTTCAAATATATAACGGAAAGACACTCGATATTCCAGGACACACTCAAAATACATAAAATTAAACTATAACGACTGTCGTCATCCGAAATTCGTCAATTTATGACAATCAGTATACCGCCACGGATGAAGAGAGTCGCCCATCTGGACCGTAACGAAATAGTGATGCGATGTACTTACTATAGCAGCAGGAGAGAAGGGTTGGAACAATCGATGACACGCACAGAATACGGTGCTCGGATAAGATAAGGATAACAGAAAGTTATCTTCTGATTGCTACATGCTACACCACATAATCCGTGCGCACAGTACATTGGATTTGGTTTAATAGGTGTAGCTTATTACATGATTGTGTCATTACGATTCCCACTAGCTACATATTTTTAATAGTCCCTGCAAAATTAGTATTTATTGTTTCTCACATATTTGGTAATATTGTTTAATAGAAGTATTAAAATGTTAGTCCCAGTTTAGACTTAATAAACAGTAGAAACTTCTACTTCTCCTAATCAATATTAAAACCTACCTCATGATTCAAGTGTAAATAGTGCTACTATTGTACATTTTTCAATCATTTTATTTATAAATTTAAGTAATGGCTGCAATGATGGTTATATCTGGTATGTTCATATACAAATATAACAAATAACATTTATAACAATAAATTGTACCATTTTTCAAGCGCATATTATTATTTATTTTATTTGAATTAAATTTTTATTATTATAATGAAATAATGCTGTTTATTTCCTTAGTATTATTTTATTTACAGAATATTGATTTATTGCAAAAATACTACTATGATGTGGAAGATGTTGAGTTCTATGTAGCTGGTTTAATGGAGAGGAGGGTAAGTGACAGTCTTGTAGGCCCTACATTTCAATGCATCATCGGGGAGCAATTTGCAAGGTGGAGGAATGGTGACAGGTTCTACTACCAGTTTAGCAATCAGGCAGGATCTTTCACACCAGGTGAGGTAGATTGTTTGAAGATGAAGTTCAGGTTATGACATGAACTACATCTAGTTAATTTCTGTTTAAAAAAATACTTTTTATAAAGTTTTGTAGAAAGTCTATCAACAAGGAGCTGTATTAAACTAAGGAAACTTCCCTTGTTTTGTTAATATTGAGCAGTTTCAAGATGGACATAAATAAAAGTAAAAGTCTAATTTGATCTTGCAAGCTGAATAGGAAAAAATGTGTTTTCTATAAGATAGGGCTGTCCAGGAGTGGGATTGGGGGAGGTGCTCAACATTCATAGTTACACGTTTAATAACTGTATACACATTTAAAAAAAATATCATTGAGTATAAATGCTAGAAAGTTATATTTTAAATATATTGTGTTCTATAAAAAAATATTATGAGGAAGGATTGGTTGGGGATTCGAATAAATAAAAACTAATTTGAAAAAAAAAAAAAAAAATCCTTTCATTATTACTAGCGTTTCGGCCTAAATTTCAGGTCTTCTTCATGGCAATGTGAATATGGAGAGAGATAGAAAGAGGGAGAGAAAGAGAGTGGGGGGGGGGGGATGGAGAAAGAGGGAAAGAGAGAGAGAGAGAGAGAGAGAGAGAGAGAGAGAGTGAGAGAGTGTGTGTATCCTATTTTAGAGTAATTGAATCATGACTGGGTAACTAAATCAGTCATGATCTGTCCTCTTTTCCATTACCCTCATTGTCCTGAAGAAGACTAAAATTTAACTTCATGAAGTCCTATTGCTTTATAGCTCTCTCTGAAAGTTTGGCTTCTCTATAAGGCTGTCCACTCGCGCTCCTTTGCTTCCAGGCACTCTACTTTATTCCTTGCTCAGAATATGACACTGAAAGCTTAATTTATTCAGATGGCTCCTTTAAGTTTTTTTTTCTTCTATAAGTTCTCACATTGTTATAGATCCATTCCTTCTTATTTTTGTAAGGAGACTTCTATTTATATATTAGAATTTAACCTTGAAAAAGAAAAAGTCTTGACAACTTTGTCAGTCTTCATATTAATTTTATTTTTCATGTCACACTGCCATTACCTTTCAACTGTTTTAAGGACATCTTCAATTCTTTGTCTCTTTTTCTTATATCATTCTCTGAGAAAAAGGTCATTGAGTGTGGCAATAATTCAAACTAATAGTGTAGTTTTATTATTCTTGTAAAAATATTCTTGTTTTATTTGGCAGCTTTTTAAAATTTAATACTTTATACAAAAATGGAATGCAGGTGGAAAGCAACAAAGTTATTTTTTAAAGATAAAACTCTAATATCTATTACCTCCCTTAATCTTCTGACCTTTCACCTCTTCTCAGAAGCATATATTTGTTCTTTGATTGTTTCTTCCTCTTGTTTCGCCTCCCAACATCAGCTTCACTTCAAAATTCTCTCTTCTAGCATTCCTACCTCTGATAGAACAGATAACCTGTTCCTTATTTCAAGGGTGAAAGTATTCTTTATTTCTTTTACTGCAGGTCTCTTACTTTAAAAGCCATGGGCTTTCTTTATCCTAATTCATTTTGAGATCCCACTGCGATTTTCAGGCATAGTTGCACCCCATTATTTGATAGTCAATCTTCTCATCCACTTCTTACCTTTTTTGAAAATTAAGAAGGGACTATAACCATTTTCACCAATTTTGATATGGTTGATCTGACTTATTGTTTGAAATTCGAGGGGAACACATTAAATTTTGGGTCAAATTTCTGAGGTTACAAGCATCTTTTAATGAATAAGCTATTTGTGGCACAAAGGTATCATTTATGGTGATTTGAGCAGGTGTTATATTTCATATTTCCCAACATATTTCGTTTTCACAACATTGTCAAATGGTTAGTTTTTTTAAGTCTAACGTTCAGTCAAAGAGTTAAGTTTTTTCAGAACCGGTTATCAATCTCTTTCTAGCTTCCTCAGTATCATCTCTAATGATTGTGGCACTATAATCTTCTTGAGTAAATAATAATAATAATAATTTATTTTTATCACGATTTGTGAGTCGTGAAATTAAGAAGACAAAAAGTATTTGCGAAGAACTTGATCGAGACATGCAAAAGTAATTTGAAGTTGACGAATACTGATTTCGTGATGCTTTAATCCGAATGAAATGATTTGAACTATCTGACTGTCTGTCTGCTATGGAGTCCATTTTTGCAATAAGTTGGGCACGAAGAATGAAGTGCTTCTCTTTCGTCACGACTGTGAAGTCATGAACGCATTTAATGATAATGGTGACTTTTGAAATAAATGATCCTTCGATATCCCCCTCCCCCCACCCCTTCCTGTCGTTGTCCATCCCTCAGCGTCCCGCGGTTTTATCTGACAGCTTCATTACGCTCGTGTCTGGACTGAACGGGGCGTGGGTGGGGGGAGGGGAGTCAAATCTGAAATTGAGAGAGTACAATTTTAATTGAAGATGCCACTTGGAAAACAACCCATACGACCAATGGGGAATCTCGGAAGGTTTTACAGTTTCTTGACGCCACTTCATCAGTAGGGCTGTATCTAATTAACCCTCCANTCAATAAATACATAATACTTAAAACTTACTTGTATCAATAATATAAACAAATTCATTTTGGAATATATAATAAAACAATATATTTACAAATAAATGGACAGATAAATATGTAATGTCAATGTGTGAGGAAATCTTAGTCCATGCCTAATACTCTCGGATTTTGTATATTATTTTATTTTGTAAATATTTCTTTAATTTTCTTTTAAAAATATTTATGTCCATTTTTAACATTTTATTACCACAATAGTGGAACTATTCCAAAATAGCTCCTGTGAATGTAATATTATTCCCATATAATTTTGTAGAATGTTCATTTATTAGTATTTTGTTCTTTTATTATATTTATGATTTATTATATTTAATATTTGGTTTTCCTTTATTACATTTATGAGAATCTCCTTATTATTAAGTACTTGTGAATTTCTTTGTTTAAAATTCACGATTATTAAGGTTTAATTGGGTGAGATGGTAAGAACATTAATTTCTAAAAGAGTTAAAGAAGAGAGCAATGAAATAATAATTTGTATTTTAAATATATTTACATCCATATAAATTGAGGCCTATTGTTAGTTTTCTTGATATATAAAATAACTCTAGTTTTTTTGTTTGTTTTTTTAAATCCTTATGTGCTCTCATATATGCTTTCACCTGTTTTGTCACCCATTTTTATTCCACAAATCCTAGTGGATTTACATTAGACATGTTTATCGAAGCTAGTTTTTCTACAGTTTTAGATTATTTTGTAATTAAAAAAAATTTAATTTGAAATTAGTTTTAGTGACATTCAACAATAATTAATTATTCACCATTCATATTTATAATTTTGTATGCAACTCTTTAGAGGTTTTAACCTGCACTATTATTTCTCAATATTTACTGTGATGAGACTAGTTAAGTTACCCACATATACAATAGCACTACATCATTTGGTGATAAAATGTTGGGACATCATTAATATAACATAAGAAGAAAAAAATAAGAACAAGAAGACAGAAAGAAAAAGAGGCCTAGGACAGATCCTTGATCCTCTAATCATGCCATTTTTTTCAAACTTGCTTTTCAAATTATTCATCATAACAAACTGTTCTCTATACAATAGGTAAGACATAATCATTTTCTACATAGTTCCTCTAATTACATATTGCTCTGATTTTGATAAGATAATTTGGTGATCTACAAGATCAAAAGCTAAATTTAATTAAGGTCAGAAAAAAAGCAGCTAAAAAAATTTTTTTTTGGTCAATAGTTATTTTAATGTGTTTTGTCACATTTGTAATAACATCTTTATTAGTTCGCAATCCCTATATGCACACTAAACTATTGGACAGGAATTTCTTAATTCCAGGCTATCAAATTAATCTTTGAAACATCATTCTTTTTTAAGAACTGCTATTAGTCTGTAATTTTTACCCCACTTCTAAATCTTTTTTGTAAACTTGACTAATTCCTGCAATTTTAATATCTTAGGAAATATTGTTTCCTTATAAAATCAAGTTAAGTGTATCATTTATTACTTATTTAAATATATGAACTTCTTGCCTGAATGATTATTTCATTCATTTCACCAGGTTTGCCTAATAGAATAGGTTTCTGTTTTAGAGCAATATGACCAACTCCAAAAACTGAGTCTGTCTCTGATAATCTGTAGAAATGGGGATAATATACAGAACATACAACCAAATGTGTTCCGTCGGCCTAGCAGTATGTAAGTATTTTTCAAACAAATGAAGCCCAGAATGAATGAATTATAAAATTTTTCATCATACACACACACACACATACATATATATATATATATAACATTTATCTATGTATATGCGTGTGTATGTGTGAGTGTTTTTGAAATTTTAGACCAAGTCGTGCTTTTTAACTAAGCCACTTGTGATTAAATGGCTTTCTAAAATATGAAGGACTGAAAATACTGACGATTCTCTGTTAGTTTTACTTATGAGTTCAGATTTGTGAATTTGCTTAAATGTGAACTATTGCGATCATAATGTCCAGTATGCAGTCTACATAAATATGTAATTTTTAAAAATTTAGTTAGTACTTATGCATACTCAAACACATATTAGTGTTTTTAAAATTAACCTTTTATTAAGTTAATTTATATTGGTATATTTTGTCCCTTTAGGAACCGGCTTATTCCCTGCTCAGAGATTCTTCAACCTGACCTTACTCCATGGAGGGAATCTTAATGCATTTTATTGTTAAGCATTGTCGTTATTTTTCTTATTTTTTTAAATGCTGATTCTTACTAAATATTAGTTATTTTTCTAATTTATATTATCCTTCTCAAACTAGCAATAAATTTAAATAATTCTTAAGAGTTATACTAACATTTTTTGTGGGATTTTTCAAAGGAACTGATAAAACTCCTATGGGACTTGAATAATAAAGGATGTAGTTTGTGATGGAAACTTCATCCCTCTGCTAATATGCTTATCATCCATACCTTATGGAGGAGCTATAACACCAATTTTTGAGCTGTGTCTTAAAGATTTCTTTATTAGTTCTTCTGTCTTCTATTAAGTTTTAACTTTGTTGAAAATTAGCACTTGGAGCCTGAGTTAATTGCATACAATACACAGATACATCACATCTATCTGGATTCAGGCACCTGGGCTAGGGCAGTTTACAGGAACCCCAAGAAGGCGGATTAGACTGTTTTACAAATAAATTATCTAACATACTAAAATTTTTGCTCGAAATGGTAGGAAAAAACGGTCCCTGGAAGTAATCATGATTCTCACTAGAACAATAGTTGAAGAGTACGAAAATAACTGCAAGACTATTGAATACTATGGGCTCCTGAACTTCTACCCTCTGAACAGTAAAACATTGCACTCAAGAAGGCTCTTCAATAGGGCAAAGTACTATGGTAGCTGGGATACAAACAGAAGAATTTTACGCAACATAATTTTTCTGTATCTTTTAAATACCCTCCATGAAGCTTTGGGGGAATATGAGTGATAACATGTTCAAGTACCCTCAAAACCTTAATAGAGGGGCCTGCTGAACCTGTCCTTTTGAGGTATGTGATGATATAATGTGAAATTTAAATGGAAACTGGGTAAATAAATTAATACTCCAGTGGGACTTAAATAGGTCATAAATTATTTTAACTCCACAGGACCTTTGGTGTTTATGGAATTTCCCCAATACTTTTTCAAAAAGGTTTTGATTGCCTTCTACTTTATTTACAGAAATTTTTAGAGGTTCCCTAGTGAGTGGAACATAGTCATTCTGAAGCAGAGCAGGGACAGGGAGGTGAAATCACAGCTAATTAAAATACAAAGTTCAGCTATTTCTCTTAACTGGGTACGATTATTGAAATTGAATTGATATTGAGGTGATGCCAATACCAGTTGCTTCAATAGACGTTATCCATTTATATGGCACTTCAAGCAGTATTAAAATCTTAAAAATAAGAATATCATTGCATGAGGCAGATACTATTTCATCTTTGACAAAATGGAAAGTAGCGTGGTCCTCGGAATGCCAATGGATAATTATTTATCACTAACTATCTTAGCACTAATTAGACACACTTATGAAAGTGAAGGCAAAATTCATCTGTACACTATGGCTACAAACAAAAGTATGTGTTGATCAGGTCCTTGGGCCAAGAGAAAGTAAAATGAATATCCCACCTTAGTCAGAGAACTAAATCAAAATAAGGGTGTAGAAGCATTTCAAGAAGGAAATATGCAGAATGTTAAACTAAATATCTAAACAGGCAATCATGTTGTTTCACAAACACTTAGATTTGTAAGTTTAGCATTGTTGGCGAGTGTTGTAATTTCATTTAACAAATCATGGATTATAATAAAGTTAAGTTTATATGGGCAACAGGGTTCCCTGATGTTCTAAGAAAAGAGTAGGCCTATCGTTTTGCAAGGTAATGATTGAACATCTATTCTCAATGGATGAGTTAGAAACCAATCACATACATAACATTTCTTGGGTATGCCCAAAATTCAAAATGGGATTCTTAAATATCTCTCGTAATATATGTTAGATTTAAAATTGTTACAAAATATAAATGCTATAAAATAACTGTTTACATCTATATTTTTTAAAGATATTAATATTTAAAACGAGCTCATCTAACAGTTTACAAAAAGATTAACTACTACACAGTTTTATATATATATATAGCTTCATTACCCTCTGGGAAATCTGCTAAAAAAATTATCTTGCTCTACTGATGAAAGATATACGCAACTCGTCCGATCAAAATTTTTTGAACAACCTTGGTCCAAATAATTCCAACCACAAAAGAAAGCAGACAGCTGTATGTTATAACAATCCATAAAACAATATTTTATTATTTTTATATCAACCGTTTTATATAATGTAATATGCTTAAAAACATGTTAACAAAATGTTTTGCCCAAATTATTCAAAATATATTGAGGTATAGTCAAAATGAAAATTTCTGTTTTTATATGAAAAAATTTGAAATTTTTGTGTAGAATATATTATATTCCTACACAAGGAAGTAAAAACAATGCAATAACTATAATAAGCAATAACCGCCCCCCATTTCCGATTAGTATTTTATGTAATTTTAATTAAAAGAATTTGGGGGGGCTGGACAATATTGTGCCTATGAATGGAGCACCGAAACTGCTTACTCCACGAGTGAAAAATCGATCCTCCAGATAATGTGATCCACTATATTTAATCCAATTTAAAGATTGATAAGATAAAATTAAGTGATAAGAAGGGTTATCTTGTGACAAAAGGCCTAGCTTTATCACATTATTCAGTTACGCATATAAGAAAATGAGCGGGAAGTGATAAATCGTAGAGATTTTATGTATTTTGATTTATATTAATATCTCTTACACAATTATAAGATTCAATTCACTGAAATTAAGCAGAATTGGGTACGAATTGAGGTCAAGTTATTAAATATTTGTCTTGTAGCATATTATTATATTTTAATTGTCGCAAGCGGCAAATAAAAAAAGTCTGTCTTTAGAAAATCGAACACAACATCGAAATTCATTTAAAATTTAAAGTTCGGCAAACAGAAGCTGAGATTCCCAATGTTTCATTGAAATTGGTATAAATAATAATGCTTGCTTAAATTTTAATTTAAAAGCTGGAGAGAAGAATGAGCGGAAAAGACGAGTAAGACCACAAAATTTTCCACCGGCTCTAGACTGGCCGGGAAGGTATGTTGGGGATACGTAAACCCATCGTAGCTAAATTAGTAAAGTTCTTCATTATTTAGTGTTTTTCGTAAAAGTGTTATAGGACATATAAGTTAGAAAATTTCATTTTTAAATCTATTATGCCCTGTAAAGTATTAGGTAACTAAAATAACAAAGGAAATATTACAATTATAAATTTTTATTTTCTTCTGAAACCTCATTTTTCCTCGTAAATTTAAATAAAAAATGAATTATTTCAAGAGTTTATAAAGAAAAGCCTATAAGCCTAAATAAACAATTTCGTTTCTATCTTTTAAAAATTAGAGTCCCAACGCATATAAGAAAAATAATTAAGACTGTTATTTAAATTTTCAATATTCAAAGTATAAAAACATAATTGGGAATTTAGGCTTTTCTTTGTAAGCCCTTATAGGATTCATTTCGTTAAAATCAGATGAGAAAAAGGAGGGGGACTTGGGAAGACCAATATTTAAAACCGGGATATCTTTGTTGTTATTTGAGTTACGAAGAATGTTATAGAATATGATATGTGTCAAATGAAATTTTTAAATTTTATTTTTTTAAACATTTCTAATAAAACGATTGAAGAAAGAAAGAAGAAATTTAAGAATGTAACTGCGATGGATGAACGTTCCTCCACAATTCCTTCCCAGCCACTCTAAATTAAATTTCATCCTTTATTCTTATTTATATCCATCTTTAATGAAGCATGGAAAGCCTAGATTACAAAGATTCTTCTAGATTTTCTATTCTTACACTTTCTATTTTTACACCCTGGCCGAAACCTAGTACGTTCCTGAACTGTATTTGTATGTATAGCTTATGACGGGCATTATTCAAATAATTTCTATATTTTTTTTTCGTTATTAGATAATCTTGATAGTGACCCATTTCTGCACAAAGATTCATTTTATCTTAGTTGGTCATCAATGTCAAGTTTATTAGAGCTATGCAGATGTCGTTGGTTGATCTCATTAAAAGAAGAGCTAACAGAGGATTTTGTGATTTGAATGTTTATAGCTGAATGTACAATAACAGCTGATTACAGCTGTTCAATCACTCATCAATGACACAATTAAGTTTTGATTTATTGAACAATTTTCCGCGCATTCTGTCATGATCACTAATAACAAAACAGCATGGTTCTGACTTTACTTCCATGTTCCTATTACATATTTTTATAGACTGCAGGTTAACATTAATGACAATAGAAGAGTTACAAATAGAAATTTTAATCCTTTAATAATTACGTAAGAGTACTACCTTTCTAAACTAATTAAATACAAATTATATTTAACAAAGTTACTTACAGCTAAATTGTAAATACTGTCCTATTACAGAAGAACAGAACACTTATAACAAATCACTTTACACTTATCACTAAACAGCCTTTGACTGATAGCGATCACTGTCACAAACTGTCCCTCACCTGAGTCGCTCCATGGACGGTATGTATAGTATTAATATTTCTGATTGCCAGAAAATATTTCTGAATAACACTGGGGAACAAAATGTTTGTTGAGTTAGATCTGACACTGTTTTTTCACTAATTTTTGGCGTCTGAATGTGAGAATAACCTTAGATTTTGTCTATCACGTCAACTTTTTAAACTACAGGATATCCTCAGAAATCATAAAAATCATGCATTTAAATGAATATAAAGTAAAAATGTACCAAATATACAGTTTATAAAACATTTAATGTAAGTTAAATTTAGTTTATACATATAACATTGTTTAATTCATGAACAGTACTTAAAAATTAAGATAAAAATTTTCGATTTTCGTTTGTAGCTTTTTCTGGGGTGTTAAGTTTGTGTACATTCGCGCTTGATGCTCCAACAATTGTCAGCTATCATATATACGTCTCATTTACCTAGATACCTTGCTTCCATGACCATCAAACCTTGATGAAACGCTCACCCTGCTCATCACTCACTGCACCAAGATTGCCCGGGAAATTAGCCAGGTGGCTGTGTAAAAAATGCAATTTAATGCTCATGTTGCAACCGAGCTTTTGGAAGCTTTCCAAGTTTTGCTGGAAATACAATGCAATTTCGGAGTAATTCAGTGCTCTTATATTTCCAATAAAGTCTTAAACATTGTTTTTGAATGCCAACCAAGCATTCTTTTCAATTTCTGACATTGCTACCACAAAATGTTCGTCTGCAAGAAGCTGTCGAATCTGTGGACTATCAAAAACAGCTTTTATCTTTTTAAATGACAGGGTAGGAAATTTGGACACGAGATACTTGGAACAGTCTCCTTCAGTTGGCAAAGCTTTAACGAATTGCTTCATTAGACCCAATTATGATGTAATTGTATATATATATATATATAATTGTATATGCAGAGGTGGAATTATAATGTTCTTTCTGTCGACAAGTGGCTGATGCACGATGTTTGGATCACCTGGTCTCAGGTCCGGTCTTGGCGGACCCAATATTGCGCACGAGCTCTGCTGTCCCACTTTGTGTATTCACGTTGTTGACCAAGTAGGAAGCAGACCATTTTAAGGTCAACACAAATAACTCATTGGTGTATGTGATATTGCAATAGATCAATGACTTTCTATATGGTGTCATATTCTTCACGCAAACAAACTGAATGGCCAATTGGAACTGGCACAATTTCAATTGTGGAGGAGAACACACTTCACCGACACACAACGTTTCACCACAGTATAACAGACGTAACTAAACAGGCAGGTCTAAATCAGCATACTCCTCACCCACATAGAAACCGAACGTGACGTGATAAAATAAAACTAAAAACAGTTTTCAAATAAGCATGTCTAATTATATAGAAAACAGCTACAAAATTTAACTCAA
Organism: Oncopeltus fasciatus; assembly: GCA_000696205.2. Taxonomy (NCBI): domain Eukaryota; kingdom Metazoa; phylum Arthropoda; class Insecta; order Hemiptera; family Lygaeidae; genus Oncopeltus; species Oncopeltus fasciatus. The sequence continues at coordinate 134,196 of KZ807346.1, read as the reverse complement.
CAGAAATTGAGTTTCAAATTGTTCCCCAGTGTAATTATTTTAATACCCATTTTTATGTTTCAGTCAAGGGACCCATATTTATATTGAGTCTTTCTGTTTTATTAAAAAAAAAAAAAAAAAAAANGCAGGTGATGAACCTATCTAAAAAGAATTCAATTTTTAAGCAGGAAGCTAAAGAAGATTCAATTTTTAAGGGCTTATCTTATTGGCTTCTGCAAGTTTATGAGGAATCCAGTTATTCAGGTATTTTTTTCCACTCTTCCCAGTTTATAGAGATAATTAGAAGCTACTTCTGAACAACTTCGGCGAGGACCCAACTCAATTATTCTTCGAATTTCTTCTAAATCAACGATTTTTGGCAGGCCCAAGAGTTCTCGTCATCAGCAAAAAATGTGCTGCATTTGGCATTTGGCAAACCAAAATTGTGTGTTCCGCTTAGAGAGGGCATCTTTTACAAAACCGAGCATATTTTTTGATATTTTTGAATCTGCAGCTTCAGTCGCTTTTAAACGGAGTTCAAATTATTAAACCACATTACTAATAAAACAAAACTGACTTAATACGAGTTTCCAACTGAACTATTTTCGATTAGTCAGTTCGAACGCTTGAAAATGACTAGATCAAAATTAATCCATCTTTTCATAAAGGAACAACATTTGTTTGTATTAGTTAAGTCCAACTCTGAATTAATTAAGCATCAAAAGCTACAGAATAAAATTAAAGATCATAAATTATAAAAACGACATGACTTTTTGAAGGAACTGATACTTTTTGCCGAGAGTCATATACATTACCCAGGCAGAAGCAGACTTAAGGCAGCAACTACTGTTCGTTTTCGTGCTCATTAACACGAATAAATATTCTAAAAAATATTAATTAAATTACTAACACTATTTACGAGCTTATCCACTAACTTCAACGGCAGCTATAAAAAAAAATTAAATTAATAAATAAACTACAAGAATGAAACATTCAAAATACATATTTCATCGTTAGGCAAACAATTATTACAAAATTTTACCAAAAGCTAGAAAAACCAAAATTGCGAAATGAGTAAGAAACTATGGTTTTACTATCCCAAGGGCAAAAAATAGATAAAGCAGTAGAAGGGTATAACTGCAGTTTCTGGTTTCGTCACAATCCCGTCACAATGACCCTTGAAAAATGCGGAGTACATAAGAATTTATAGCTCGAAGTTTCATCTCTTTGAAACCTTTTTCGAATGACACTGCCTTCTTGAATAAGAAAACTATGCTGTTGCTTTGTCTTCTATGTTTACCAGTGACACTATCTTAGGAGAAATATAATGTTATACGTGGAAGCATATTATCCAAGAGTTTTTTTTTTTTTTGTTTTTACTACTGTCTCGTTTATTAGTAAAAAGTAATTTATACAAATTTGCTATGAAATAGCAGTCCGTGAGCTATGGTGGTGTGAGAGTAATCGGTACACCACCTATAGCGACCCTTTTACCCGAAGGGTATGTGCGGGTTATGGTGAGAATATGTCTGCGGACGTTGAGCTCCGAGGAGCTTTACAAATGAAGTAACCGGTGAGGCATAGCCGGCGTTTATATGATGTATAACACACGTACACAGGTGTGTCATTGAGAACTTAAATCTAACATATTATGTCTAATAATTATTTACATACGTACAAATTGAGCGGGGAGTCATTCCGCTGTATCGATGTAGTTGGCAGTAGACTCAGATCCCTGCCAACAGCTTGGTAGTTGGGGTGGCACTATATCCCTAAACAAGGGATTTAGACAGTTTTTAAGGCTATCATAGAACTTGACTTGCCTCCTACGCAGGATGTCTCGTATTGAGGGGAGTTCAAGTTCCTCGTGGATGTGGGAGGTCCTGGAGTGTCATGAAACTGGAAGCAAACTGATTCATTTCTAATCAGGGTTCATGGCGAAGTAAACAATATATATGCAAAAAATAAAAAGTGCATAATGTATTTAATCTTAATCATCATCCTTTTAATGACGTTTTAAGCCATAATCAGGACTGAAATTAAATACTAAATGGAAAATATAAATAAGTCTACAAAATGTAATAATGAATGTATGAATATACTTAACTGAAATGTTATTTTTAATACATTTGTAAAATTAATAAAGAATTGAAAAGAGAACATTAAAATATGGTGTTTGATTTCAGCTATTTTACTTGGCGTTCTAATTCAGCCCTGATGAAAACTTTCATTATAAGTTTTGGCATTAATAAATAAAATAATTCTAATCCATTACTTTTTTTTTTTGTTGAGCTTATTTATTTTACGCCATAGCCGAAACGCCGGTTATGCTTGTTTTCCTGATGCTCTATACACAATTACTCTCCTTTAATGTTGCCGTTATGTGTGCCAGTGAGGACTTGATTGACTCCCAGGTCCTGGGGTTAGTAACCTCCCAGAACAGGTTGCGCAAGACAGGGCCGAGTCAAGAGCGCACTCCTTCCAAACTACAAACAACTTTCTATTTATATCGCCATCTTTCCTCTTCTTCCCACTAGCTCTAGTGCGTCACCTAGAGCTAAGGCCAATGTGTGGTACACTACTCATCCCATCTACTTATAGCATCGTCTAGGCCCTGCTTGACAGGGTTTTCTTCAAGTAAATCGAGCTATTCAGATCGATACCATGAATTTTTTTTTTTTTTTTTTTTTTTGGCAAATCAACCACTAGGGTCATTATTGCCTTAATGCCGGTGAGAAATGTCTATTCCTTCACCGTAATTGAGGGAAGGGGACGGCAGAAGAGCAGAGGGAGAACCCAAAGAGGGGCAACCCCAAGAGCAGCGGCACCACTCCGATAGCTCTCCCGTGGTCATTATTGCAGGCTTTTGTGCATGCTCTCGGAGGGATACCATGAATAACTATTCATAAATGTCATCGATTCTTTGCGTATCTCCTTGGTAAGAGAAACAAAAAATAGGGCCTATGCAAATCTGAAACAATTAAAATTAGTATCACCTAGTAGTTTTGGTTGGTTGTGAGTTGCGGTTCACCTTGACCCCTGAATACTAATAATTATTAGACATTTTAAGGATTTCACTGAAGTAATATGTATTAAATTAAAAGAAAATTGCAAAGATAAATTATTAAAAAATACTGATATATATATATATA
>KZ807346.1:97536-109623 GCA_000696205.2 Oncopeltus fasciatus | reverse complement strand
GTCTCGTGCTGTTATTCATGTTTTATTTAATATATCATTATAAGTCATCTAATCAATCTAATATGCTTCTGAAATGATGGGGTATTATCTTGAGATAACAGATCTACTTGAGAAACTGGAAAAATTGTTCTTTTTGTTAGTATTTCCTGGATCAACTTGCTTCAGGAGTTTTCAATGCCAGGACAGTTGAAGACCAGATGGTCCAAGATTTGTGGTGAGAAACTGTCGGAGGCAGAATTCGGGCTTCCTGTACCTCTGTGTAAATAACCTCTGTGCCGGTCATGCCCACTCAGGAAGAATGCGTCTCGGAGGAAATATACCATCAGCCATGTGTTAGAAATCTGCACCTTGCGCTAGGGAAGTATATCCTTGTTTTGTATCGCTTTGGATGAATCGTTTTCCAACCTCGTAGCGAGCTGTTCATTTAAATTGTTAATAATTTTAGACTTAGAAGCCACAGAATACAATACTACAAGAGTGGGATCTTAAATTGCCTGTTTAACAAATATACCAACATCTTGATTACCACAGTCCCCACACCCTCTTAGATGTTACATGGGAACAAATACTCTGCAGACCACTTCTTATTCTCTCCATGATTGGCAAGTGATTGGTGCTGATTTTCAAGCGACATTAAGGAAAATACCTCTTGGCTTTGTCGATAGCAAATAGCTCGACTAGGTTCTTAGGGCACAAGTGTAAGTGTGCAAAGTGTAGGATGACTACGTTAGGGAATAAAATCCTGCTGGGAGAAGGGGGGACTTTGAGATATCGAATTGAAAAATTGTTAACTTCTTCCCCACTATTGGAGTTATGGTTAAGTGTATAAGTGCAATAGACGTAAAATGTAACCACGATGATTGAGCACTTCCACCACTTGTCCTTCACGGCCAATCAACAGCTGGCCTTATTGGTCATACCTTTTGCTCTCTGCATTGCCTTCTACAAGGTCGAATTATTTTGATAGTCCACCGTTTATCAAACATATCAGTTTATTTTATGTTAGTTGTACATACGAATAAGAATTTTTCTCAAATGCTCTTCCTGATCCCAAAAAGTCTCACACTCAGAAGCTGTGGCAAGGAAGCCTATTTCCCATTAATTAATGCAAGGGAACAGAATAGAAAATCGAACTGTCCCAGCCAGGGCTCGAACCTGGATCTTCTGCTAACCAGGCTAGCGCGTTATCCTATTACGCTACCGGGAGAGCCAGATAACTTATTAAATTCTCAGCACTAGTGTCGAGAGTCTAACCTACGAGAAAGACGAATACATCGTCTTATGCTTGAAAGAGCTAAAATTGTCGAGCTATTTATCGACTCTCGTTATTTACTTTTTTAATCTATTCCCTTGCATTAATTGATTAAATTTTAAGAACCACAAATAAAATTAATGTTTATAAATGAAAATAAAAAATTAAATAACGAGAGTCGATAAATAACTCGACAATTTCAGCTCCTTCGAGCATAAGACGATATATTTGTCTTTCTCGTAGGTTAGACTCTCGACACTAGTGCTGGGAATTTAATAGGTATCTGGGCTCTCCCGGTAGCGTAATAGGATAACGCGTTTTAACTTGGTCTTTATTTAACAATTTACTGTTATTTTATTTATTATTTATAAAATGGCATATTATAAGAGGTGATTGAAATTAATATTCAATTAACACTAGTAAGAAGCAGAAATAACAAAGTAGATAACAATGCTATGATATTTAAGAGTTAACTTCTCCATTGTCCGTTACATTTATTGTAGTGTTTTTAGGATTTAGGATTATAAAAATAAAAATAAGGGTTATTAATGTAGAACCCCTGTTCATTGAGGGAATAAAGCTACAACTAACTAGCTGACTCACATCCCACGGAAGTCAGGGCCTACACACTGCATCAGCTTCAGGAACTCTCAGATTTACCGCCTGTCGCCTACTTCCTGTCCTCAGGAGGCCGAAAGTCTTCATGCTAAAATTTCTCAATAAAGAAATCTGCGTTCCGTGCGGTTGCTTTTTCGTACGCCTTGAAAAGGAAATGCTTCTGAAATGTTCGGAACTATATAGTAGCGTACCGGCAGATATTGTCACTGAAATACGACATGTCTGTAAAAACCATATAATATAATATATATATATATATATATATATATATATCAAATAAATGAACGACNGAACTATAATAAGTGTATGTGTGTGTATATATATATATATATATATATATATATATATAAAGAATGAATAAAACAATTAAAGTGTGTATAACCATCCATCAACATAAATATATGAATAATTAGTCTAAATACTGGACATAAATAATGAAACTAACATATATGTTCTATGCACATACCAGTGGGGTATGAGAGGAGAGAGTCTTCTGTTTTGGGAGAACTATATCATGACAGGAATATTTTATGAAAAATTTAGAGTAGTGGGGGAGGTATGGTCGTTAAGGGGAAAATTCTGATAAGAATCGGTGTTTTACAGAGGCACAGACAAAGGTCTTTGAAGGATAGCTGGCCTGAGGTTATTGGAAATGTCAATATGGAAAGGTTAAAGGTTAGATGGTGAAATACTATGTGTTATGAAATAGGCCTATGATATTTTTTGTTTTAGAATGAGAAAAATGTTTTTTAAGTAGAAAAAAGTGTCTGTTTTATCGTTAATATGGTTTTGTTCCAAGTTTATGTAAATAGACTCAGCTAAGTCTTTTTTCTTATATAATTCCAATTTTTAGACTAATCATTCTTATGTTTGCTATTTAACCCCCTTTGTGAAGTCCAGGGTAAAGCAAGGCGTTAGTAAAGGCATTCTGCTTAGACATGACATGACAGAGGACGAGGTTTTACAAGAGGTTAAATCGTTCTCCATTTCAATTAGGTGATGGTCTCGTGCTGTGTTGACAAGGAGATGGAGGGTACGTGACGTTTCGGAGACTGTAAACGCGTACTCCTCCGACTATTGTGTTCCAACCTCGCGTACGGCCAGGACCTTAACGGGTACGGCGAGTCATCATCGGCCCATTACCGCTGACATTGTGCGAGAAAGGAGCAGGAGGAGGCAGTGGTGATTGCGGCAGATCGCTTTTGGAGACACTTCGATGACGCACGAGGGCGGGCATCAAGATGAGTATTTAAGAACACGAGGAAACTTGTAAGAGGCTAGGGCGTGGAGCAGGGAGGAAGAGAGAAATACGGAGAATGTTGGAATCTGTTAAAGAAGCAGAGGAAACTGAGAGGGAACAAATAAACGAAAAAATGAGAGATGAGAACGAAGGGAAGAAGAGACAGAAGCAGATATTGAAAAAAAGTCGTGAGATAAATGGTGAGAGGGGGGAGACCAAATTGAAAAATATTAGGATGTATGGGAAAGGTGACCAAATTTCATAATCGTAATATCTTCATTGTTATTTGAGTTCCAAAAAAGTATGTACCTTAATAGGTGTAAAATGTAATTTTGTAAGGTTTTTGTCCGATAACATTTTACTGAAAACTTTTGTTAAGGATGAAACTATTGGGAGTGAGCATTACCCCTACTCTCCCTTCTCGGTCACTCCAGCAGGATGCTTAGTGGCAATACCTATGTTACGCTCATTCTCCTCACCGGTTTGTTGATTAAGTTCCGTCTTATCCACATCCATCTTTAATGAAGCAAGGAATAACTTTCCTATTGTACTCTTATTATTTTCTCATATTTTTTTACGCATTTCATACTTATTTGTCAACAGGGAATTTAAGAAATAAGAGTAAGACCGCCAGCTCACCATTCTCCTCATGCATTTATAAATTAATATTTTAATAAGTCATTTGTGTGTATAAATAGTGGCCAGCCATTACTGGTGTTATGACTAGCTCAAGTTGCTCACGTGCAATGGTCCTGGGCTCGAATCCCGGATCCAAGGTCCTTGAGTATTACTCCTTCCTTATGGAGCGAAGACTTAGCTTAGCCCTCAGCATGGATAAAGGACGGCTCTCAGGAGATTGTTGTCATCCGTTATTCTGGCAGCTCGTCTGAGGGACTAAATCCATAGAAAAATAAAAAACATATCGGGTACAACAAGGTGATAGAGCAGGGATACTAGGAACAGCCTTGTATCCTTTTGTTAAATAACAATAAGTAATAAATAAAATAAATAAATAAAAGAAACATATTGTCACACTAATATGTTCGTGTCTGATAAATGTCATACATTAGTAGTAATGCATAAACCCAAAACCAAATTGTAGTAAAATTTTATTAATAAAAACTTCGTTTAATATTAGTATTTCTACATTTATGAATATTTCTATTGTTTTGACTCCAGTCAGTCATGGAAATGTGAACTTAGGGACAGGACGTCATCTCTCATCTTCATGATAGCCCTGAAGATGGCTTACAATGTAAGCCAAAACGTTGGCAGATAATCCTTTATTAAAAAATACATTTTTTAAATTTGTGTTTTTTTGGATCTACCTTGACCGAACCCCAACTAAAATCATCTTAGAATAATATCTAATAATATAACTCTCCTTTTGAATAAATCATTAAATTTTGCAGGGAGAACATGGAGTAGTTATAACTCCTTACAATTCCTACTCTCCTAATACTCGGTCTACCCTTCACGAAACTATTGGGGCGTCCGTCAATGGCGGAGGGAAGACGATTCTATTGAAGCTCCTGGACAGTTCCTGCGCTCCTGATACTTGGTCTACCCTCTGTGAAAGAAACTGCACAAAGATGGAGGGAGGGAGGTCCGAAAGAAGACCTCTCCTCTCTCCCCTCTCCCCTACAGGAAGGAGCCCGGAGAAAGAAATCCAAAAAAATCCTTCATAGCTTGGTCTAGACTGGCCTGGCAGGAAGGGTGGGGGGAAGCACTCAACCTTGTAGTTAGTTAATTACATTCGTATATATCTGCTTTGAATGAATGAGTTTGATGTTTTCCAAAATAAATGTTATAAATATTATTAAATTTACACATCAAAAAGTCAATATGTTCTTTACACTTCGCAATACGAATTTCTTTCTTGTCTTATATAATACAAACATAACAATTTATCACGTTGATAACTCCATTAAACCCTCCCCCCCTCCTCCTCGTCCGTCAAGCATGAGCTGGTACATACAGACTGAGCAGATTTTCCACGGATCATTTAAGATACTATATTGATAAAGTAGTGAATGACTAATTTGATCTTCCAAGCCTGATGAATCAGTGTGCGTTAAAAGGCAAAATTGCTGAGGCTGGTTCTTGACTGTTCATGAGGTTGGAGTGGTGGAAGCATTCCTAGAAGAATGTTATTTAATTAATTCATAGATGAACTCCATTTTCAATACATTTTTGTCATATTACTAATAATAACGAAGAGATTACATTTATAAATTTTGGTCTCCCTATAAACCTCCTCTCCACCTCAACCAATTCCAGACAAAAATTAATTAATTCAATTAAATGCAGAAGAGAACTAAATGCCTAATTGGCTTAATTTATTTAAAAATAATTTAATGGGGGGAGGGGATCTTAATTCCGTCGAAGTTTCATTCCTTTTGTTCTTAATGTGCGTTTTTCGTAAAATTGTTTGGACTAATGGAAGTTCAATCCAATAAGAAACCGCATGTCTCTTTAGTGAGATTAAGCGTCAAGATGATCACTCATTAATTAAATCATCAATAAAATAATAAGAAATTATATTCTCTAAAGTAGTGGAATATATCTCGATCAGCGGTGGGAATATCATCTCTGCGAAACTTCTTGCAGGTCGACTCCTGAGAGCTCGTTCGGGCGTGATGCGGCCTGAGGGCTGTGGGCATCTGGCAGAACACCGTCCTCCTCCCGTCCGAGACCAAGGAAGGTTGACCAAGAGAGAGTCCTGCCCAAGGGGAGAAGAGACAGTATATCCTGTAGGCAGGAAATCGCAGCTCTGTCCTGCCTCAGGAGGTGGACCATCATGTGGACCAAGATGAAGATGCTTTATTTGCTATGTTGTCCTCATTCAAGTAAGGGATCCTGTCGTAAGGCGTTAGTATGATTTCCTGTACACTTCCCATTAAGGAATCAAACAATATGCGACGCGAATTTCGAAACTTTCAGAAGAAAAGTCGAAGTAAGGAACAAAAGATTCTTACATCTTCCTACATCCGAGAAGTTTCAACTCATAATTACCTATATATGTGTATGTAATAAATATGAATGGATCCAATTTTTAGCATATATATATGCATGTGTGAATATTTACGTCCACAATTATTAAAATAAAGAGTCTAAATTCAGTATTTAAGCTTAGATTTGCGAAGCGATATATTAGTTCATTAATGGTAAAAGTCGGTCATGGGATGGGAGAGGGAGGGGTTATGACGAAGACTAAATTGAAAAATCCTGATTAAATTCAATGCTGTTAGAGGTACGAAAAAAATTCAGAACATAATATGAGTAAACATATGATTTTCCAACATATTTTCAATTAATCATTCATTCAATTTCATATTCAAGAAAATATTTAAGAAATTATTAAGTAAAATAGGTTTTACTTTTCTTTTTACCAATATAGAGACCACATTTGACATTGAGGTATTCATTTCTTGAAAGAATTCATTTTTAGTTAAATCAGATGAAGAAGAGGGGGTTTACAGAATACAAAATTTATAATCGATCTGTATGAAGATTTATCATAGCAAAATTTTGTGAAAATTCATTTTTGGTTGAAATAGTATGTGTGAGTGGGGCGGGAAGTTAGAGAAAGATCAAAGTTTATTAATCGTAATATCTTCGTAGTTATTTTAATTAAGAAAAGTTTTCAGAGTATATGAGGTGTGAAAATTTAATTTTCTAGCGTTTATGCTCTATATTATTTTTACGGAAAACGCTCATAAGAAACATATATTAAAGAATTTAACTACGACGGGCGCTTCTTTCAGTCTCGAGCGAAGTTAACGGAGTGGTCTGTCATTTACGCTCAAGCCCTCATAGGTTACTCTTTTCATCTTACCTGTGTCCATCTTAATAAAACATGGGGATTTTTATTTTAATATATGTTTCTAATTATTGTTTCAATAAAATATAATCTCATTTTGTTTTTATGAAATAAAATAAATGTATTACTTCTTCTTTTCTATTCTTATAAGTTTTAGCCTCCCTTTCAAGCACTTAGGGCCCTGGAAGGAGGAGCTATCTACACGTTGTCATTCCAATCTAAACACCCATGGTTTCGGACTGGCTTTTACTTATCGATATAAGCATTTTCAGGGCAGAATTTGAACCTGCAGCACCAGGTTGTGAGTCCCTAACTTAAAAAAAGTGTATAAAACGGATTCACGCTGGAACATTCAATACAAATTAGCGCAGAACATTGCAAATTTACGAAGAGAAGATTATCATGAATTCGGTCATTGTAGTTAAAGAATTAAAAATTAATTTGCATCCAAAAAAGTTTTTATAGAATAGAAGTTTATTGAAGAAGAAGCCAAAATAGAAAAGAGTTCCCCGAAATCCTCTCGGTCGACAATTCATTCCATATTGATTACAATTTTTTTTTTTTTTTAATCAAGTATTCCAAAAGTAGAAAATTTTGTAGTATATTTTAGGATGTAGACATAAGCACAAGTGGCAATCCCCCTAAATTCTACTCCTACTGAAAGTGTTTGAGATCCTCGAGACGTAGGAAGTGGAGGCTGACGGCACGTGACAGGGGTTCCATCAAAGGAAGCTGTCAGCAGCTGACTCAATGTCCTCTCGCAGGATTTCCCGCCAGACAGAAGTGGAACAATGCCATTCGTCGATTTCAAACTTGTTTTGGAGCTGTTTAAAAACGTTTAGAGGTTTTATTTAAATTGTAAATGGCGAGACATATATAAATACTACAGCGTAAGTACACAAGGCTTCCAGTTATTCCCCCTCCTTACTTCGATTTCAACCAGGACTCTGGTAATCATTTTTTCTATGTTGCATTTTCCGATTCAATATTGTAAATTATATTGAGCACGATGACCGCAGAGGACTTGTACTAAAAAAAGCCATAGACTCCTGTTTTAAATCTAGATGATACCTTAGTAACTTTTAACAGATTTCCGTTGAAAAACCAAGCATACCGATGGAACCATGACTCGATTTTTGAAAAATTGTAACAAATCTCCACTGATTATGCCCTTCGTTCATATTTTTGTTCTTTTCTTAAGGAGGCTATCCACTAGTTTTTCTTGATACTCTTTGGCTACGGACTAAAGCTTTGTGTAGTTCAGATCTCTTACATAATTTTCTTTGAACAAAGAAACTCTGGAAGTCTGTCTGACATATAAACCATGTTGTTCGAACACCTTATGTTGTCTATAATTGAGGGAATCGTATGGAATCAGGATATTTCTATAAGTGGTTTTTCTGTAAATATCGAGTTAGAATTTATTCATAACCCATACGATAAAAAGGTTATTACCGTTTTAAATTCTTTAACCTTTTAAATCCCTTATGCCCTCGGCTGAATTCAGGCATCCACAGTTTGTGCAAAGAAACTCAAATATAATTTGTTTTTTTTTTTATATATTAAAATTTCCATATACTCGAGAGCGAACAGATAAAATGGTATTTATATACCAACATAAAAATTTTCACGAATAGTATTTTTAGTTTTTCCAATGCAGAATCATCCATCAGGAAAATCTGCAAGGAGAATGTAAGGTTCCTAATCTATATGATGGCCTTCAATCCTAGTAGAAAAATAAATGAATGAAACCAATCTCATCAATGAATGCATTTTTTGCCGAAGCAGTCGCACACGACATACGACGGTCACCTGGTAGATTAGCGAACAATCCTGTTGATAACTAACGGTGTAAGTACTTCTTTTTTTGCCGATACAAATCATTTCATTGTCCAAATGCTCTGGACAGACAATGGGGCATTGTCTGCAAGCAAAAGGTGCTCTGGCTGCAAAGGAAAATTAAGAAAGGACATAATTACAGAGAGGCTGCCGGTCCAGCTTTGTTCTTTATTTGTGCCTTGCGGGAATCGAAGGACAAAGAGGTAAGATTCATTCCTTCATCAAGATAAAAGTGAATAGGATCAGAGCAGATGACGATGCAATTCCTGTTGGCAATTACTACCTTACCAGTGTGTAGCCAACAGAGGCCGTCCACTGTTGTCTGTTTTTTATTATTTGCTTTCATTCTGGGCAGGTAATATATGAATTTATAATATTCATTAAAACATAAATATATCTAACGATGTGGTTTATTATCAGATGGATTTGATTTTACTTAAGCGATCATCTAGCTAAGTTTCCTAAGACTTTTTGACAAACGGTTTATATTTTAAGCTTTTAATTTTGTTGCCATGGAGGATTTCATAAAATAATTTTCAATAATTTAAATTATCCATACTACTAGTCACCAAAAATAATATTTTATGCTTTACTCACCTATTGTTTCTTATTGGGTTCACCAACTCCCAAATCCCATGTGCAATCCTATCATGGAAAAAAAAAAAAAAAAAAAAAAAAAAAATTAATCCATAATATAAAACTTCATCGAATATCAAAGAAATTCGCTCGCCATCACATCCATTGCATCTAAATGGGTTGATCAAATAAATTCCATATACGAAGATATATATATACTTACATATAGCGGAGTTATTAGGATTTTAAGTTTTGGTCTCCCTCTAAAACCCCTTTTCCTCTCGGTATGTAGTTTACTGGGAGACTAAATAGAATAATTTTCATTATTACCTTCACCCTATTATGCAAAAAATATATAAATATTATTCTTTTTATAAATATTGTTTTTGTTGTGGTATTTAATCCCAAATAAATTTAAAAAAAACAAATGCAAGAGAAAAGAATAAAAAATCTATCTGTCTAAACCAGGGCTCGAACCAGGATCTCCTGCTATCCGGGCAAGCGCGTTAGCATATTACACCACCGAGTCTAGCCAGGTAACTTATTAAATTCCCTGCAAAATCAATATTTAAAAAAAGAAATAAAAGTAAATAACGAGAGTCGATAAATAGCTAGACAATGTCAGCTCCTTCGAGCATAATACCATATATTCGTTTGTCTCGGAGGTTAGACTCTCGACACTAGTGCGGGGAATTTTATAACTTATCTGATTAGTTTCGGTAGCGTAAATGGCTAATGCGCTTGCCCAGTTAGCAGGAGATCCAGATTCAAGCCCTGGCTGAGACAGTTAGATTTTTTATTCTACTCCCTTGCATTTTTTGTTTAAAATTTACGTGGGATAAAATACCACAACAAAACCTTTTGTCGTAAAGCCACTATCTATTTAAGGAAATTCGCCCGGTAGACGCATCCCTTTCTTGGCCGGTTTTGAGCGTGAGAGTATGTTGATTGGCCTTCCGTCTGGCCAGGAAGTGCTTGGCAAGGTGAGCTTCCTCCGGATCGAGGACAGTTTTACCGCGACTCGGTATACGAGTGTGTGCTGACCCGCACTCAGGAAGTGCGATGTAACACATTTAGCAAGTCGTATCACAACTTTGTATGGGGAGTTCCGCTTCTCTTCTTCCGTATTCCAGATCGATATATAGATAGGAGTAAATGGCAGGAGTGCGTAATCTGAGCAGATTTCCCATGTCTCATTAGAGATCGATACATATAAGAGTATAAGCTATTTCCTCGAAAGTTTGCTCTAGACTGACCAGGAAGTGGGGGAAGCATTCACCAATCGTAGCTACATTCGTTAATTTCTCCCTTAATTTGCATTTACCATAAAAATGTTATAGAACATAAACCTTGGTAAATTACATTTTACACCTACAATATCTAAAAAATATTATCGTAACCGAAAGAACAACAAAAATATTACGATTATAAATTGCAATCTCTTTTTAAACCCTTCTTCCTTCTCATTCGATTTCAACAAAAATTAAAAGATTTGAATTCTAGCAAAGGAAAGCCTAAATACCAAATTTGGTTTCAATAATTTAAAAATCATAGGTCCGCATAACAACCGAAATTACATTCTTTAATATCTTTCTAAATGTTTATTTAAAAAAAAAAAAATAAAAAGGTTATTACCGTTTTAAATTCTTTAACCTTTTAAATCCCTTATGCCCTCGGCTGAATTCAGGCATCCACAGTTTGTGCAAAGAAACTCAAATATAATTTTTTTTTTTTTTTATATATTGTNGTGTGTGCAAAATTAAGCTCAAATACCGAATTTTGTTTCAATATTTTAAAAATAGTGGTCACTAAAGTTCCTACAAAGAAATAGATGTAAATTTTAACGTACCATATTTTAAGCATATTCTCAATTGTAGAATCGGTGATGATCCATTGAAATATTTCAAAATTCCCGTCATGGTACTAAAGTGAATAGCTGGATTTCCCCATAGGGAATTTGCTTAAAGGTAAGATACTAGCTACAGTTGCTCTAGAATGTCCGGAACGGAAGAGTGCCCTAATATTCAATTTATATTATATTATATTAACTATAAAAGTTAAATAAATATAAATGTATAACTATATTTATATTTAAATATAAATATAGTCATATAATTAATTAAATAGAATTTTATGTACAAATTTGTATAGATAGATTATTTTTTTTGGAAAAACTTTTAAGAATTTGCCACGCCAGAGGTATTGTACAACCTAGACAGATTATATTGGTGGTTATAATTCATAAAATACGTTTGAAATAGCTAACTTTCAAATGACTACTAAAACATGACAAATAACTAATACTAACAGAAAACCCTCAATGGACTTGAGGATCGTATCAGTTATTATACAATTCACCGTTGTTTTTTAACATCACTAATAGTAACGGAGTTATTGTTATGTCCACCTATTCGTAAAAAAAAGTGTTTGATGTTCTTATTCCTTGTCTGATCGGGGCCTTACAGCACAGGCAAACACAACTAATGAGTTTTGTTTTTTTAAATTAAATTTACAATAGACAACCCTTTTTGACGTCTATTAAAAGGATCAGTTCTTGTCTGAAAAAAAAAAACTCATTTTCAAATACTGCGTCAGGATACCGACTCTCACTTGATTACCACCAGTTAACTGAGAAATAATCCTGGAGCGGTTCATAACGTAACCCAGAAATGCAGGTTCCTCGTTCCTCCATTTCGAGTGAAGAGTTCTCTTCTCTTCAGACTTTTGGGGTGGGGGGGG
>KZ807346.1:77244-97459 GCA_000696205.2 Oncopeltus fasciatus | reverse complement strand
GGGGGGGGGGCAGTCCCTCTCACGGCTGGGGGCACAGCGACTTGTGATCTTGGCTCTACCCCGCGCCCGACAGAACGTCGTCCTCGACACCCTTGCGAGGCGTTGCACTCGGCACTAATCAGGCGCCGCCGTACGAGACTGCAAGTGTAGTCGAATCCTCTCGGGGGACTCTGGACTTCCCATCCAGGGGCAGAGTGAACCAAGCAGATTTCCCATGGTTCATTACAGAGGGCCATATAAATAAATAAAATGAAGTAACAAATTCCATCTTAAAAACTAGAAACGTCGATGAGGAGAAGAGATGAGAAAGCAAAGGGTGCCGCTGGACTGTGCGGTAGGGAGGAATGCAAGAACTCAAACGCGTGTGTAGAGTATACCCACGGTAGTTTTATGTACGTGTAGAGTAAACACGCAGTTGAGTTTAATGTTCTATTACAAATCCCTGTTATTTTTTTTTAGTAAGAAATTTATAATCGTAATATCCTTTCCTACTTGATAGTGCCTCTCTTCCCTTTCACGCTCATTGTTTTCTCTGGTATGTAAAGTCAATTCCCTCATTTAACCTCTTCGCTGGGGCGCCAGGATAGCTCAGGGGATCCGTACGGGTCTCGCAATCCTGACGCCGCGGGTTCAAATCCCGCCCAGGTCAATCTTTAATTTTATTTATATAGAAGCTTGTCCTGAGCCATGGGTGTTTAAAATGGGGTGGCAACCTATAGATATTCTCAAATCTCTTCCACATCTTGTGTCTTTCGTAAATGTTGTAGAATAAAATATTTAAGATTTTTATTTTACACTGCGCTAACAAACTCGTAATTGTGGCATTTTGAATCTCTTAAAGGATTAACACAAATGTGGCGAAATATGTTTGTGAAGGGGGGAATGTAGGGCGGAGAAGAGCTAGCCCTACTATTTAAATTTAATAATCCATATTCTGATTTATTATTTATTTACTTATTATAATTGTCTATATCACCTATATGGCTATCAGAACGGATATAACCACAATACAAATTATAATTTAAATTTTCAGCAGTTTGTTACAGCAAATGTTGGCCAATTAAATAATGTCTGTCACACAGGAGCTTCGTAAACTAAGCAGATTTCTCATTTTTCATTAAAAATTTACATAGATAAATGAATAACATCATTTTAATAGCTGAAGAAGGTGGGAGATAGCCATTAAGATTGTTTTGGGGACCGATCGGGAGGGTATAGTGCAGAAGGCTCTCAACTCTCCTTCATTCCTTCGTCCTTGATTATGAAAATTAGGCAAGCTGTCATATACATCGCTATGGCAACCATTAATTATAAATCCGAGACTTCCTTGTAAGTAATATTTTTAAATATTAATTTTTTTTTTTTAAATATTCAAAGTCCCTTGAAGTGTAGGGTAACCTTGGAATCCTACTTCTTCAATCACCTTTAATAATTATTTTAATTGGCCAAAATTATAATAATGATATACACCATTAGTAGCTAATTTATTAAGTTTTCATAGTTTTCAACTGAAGTAGCAATTTTAATTTCAAAAGAGTAGAAATTAAATCATTTAAGATAAAACTTCAGTGTTCCCTATTATTATTTATTGAGAATACAAGATTAAGTGCCAAAGCATAACTTCAATTAAAAATAAACTATAGATGTTCTCTGACTTGAATTCTCGTGGTAATGCATTCCAGACTGTGACTTGTGTAGGGGTCGATATAAGTTGTGTCAATTTTACCAATTAACAGGATCTGGTTTGTTATAATGAGCCAAAATAAAACTAAGCATGTCACTGCTACTGTGATAACTACAAAACACGTAACTGTTACACCCCGAGGTATTCAATAATGAAGCTGATCAACTTATCCCCCAGTGGCAATTTATTTATAATATAATATATTATACTCAAAAAATATATTTCAGAGGGGATGGGGGAAGGGGGGAGCTCTCATGCCATATCCTAAATTTTTACAAAGTCCACAATAGAGCACAGGGGGCTTATTTATGTAAATGATAGGTACAAGAGTAGAGCAGCATAGTAACTGTTGTATCTTATGGAGCAGTCGGATTCATTAAGAAGAAATATAACAAAAGATATATTTTAAAATGTTGTCGTTGTTATTTTTTAAATGTTTGGAAAAATAACTTTTCCTATATGACTATTATATGTCGGACTATTCTCTTTAACTATTATTCCACTGGTTAGTCATTTTAAACACCTTCCCAGCTAGATGAGTTGTAAAATTGTTAAAAACATTTGTTACCTCATTCTAAAAAATTATTGAAATATTTAGTTACCGTAAATGCACAATTTACCTGGATATATAATAAAATAAATAAAGTTTTTCACTATAATACAATGGCTAGAGCAATAAAATACTATGAAGTTTTTAATTGCAAATATTATCAGACTTAAAAAGTATTCAGTTTGTTTGGGTACTTTTACAAAAACAAAATCTTCCAATTGAAACTATACCCACCTAGCATATCCAAAACAATTGTATTCGCTGTGAACTTCAAGACAATCCTCAAACCCTTTCTTACAACAGTTGAGTGAACTAATCTACTTTTAGTTTTACAAGTGGTTCTTTGGTTAACGCCGTGCACAACCTAAAAAATTTTTTTTTATTTTTTTATTTTTAGGATGCCCACGACTTGGAAGGAGAGATAATTGACTGTATGGCGTACCAGTAAAACAATTGTTAAGGTTCAGTCTTGTCACCTAATCTTGACAGACATTCCCTGCCACAATAATTAGCCCTAAAGATAGATTTAATTACAAACTGAAACTTTGATATTAAAGAATTACTTCTTGTTAATTTTTTAATAGTTTAGTTTTTTTAACTTTTTTAAAAATTAAATTATTTGTGACAGAAAATCAATTATTAATGTGATACTGTGTAGGGCTGTTCTCTTCGACGGTATATTTACCACTACAAAACAAAATTGTAACAAATCTCTGCAATTTATAGCTGAATCAATATTTAACAAGAAAGGCACTACTGAAATACGGAAAATGGCTAGTAGGAGCAAATTTACTGATGGACAAATTACTAACAGAATTCAAAACATTCCTAGTTATTCTTTGCTTTACTATTATTTTTTGTTAATTGTATATTATAATCAACTAATATAATGATTTATGTTTACAATAAAAAAAATGTATTAGTACTATACATGTACATTGTATACAATATTTGTATGGTATGTACAGATTAAACTCCCTTATGACAGGGTTACTGTCATGAGGAATGAATATATATATATAATTTGATGTGTGATGAAGATGTATAAAGTGCATTATTATAATCTTATGTGTATAAAAACAGCTCATCATCTAAAAGTTCTTCTACATATTAAAAAATAAAGTTTTGNCATTGTACTTGCTGCAATTATATATATATATAATTGCAGCAAGTACAATGCAAAATACAAACATCTTTAAAATTTCATTGTCTTATAAATTTCTCTCTGAGAATTTCTATAATCCCCCCGATATTTCTGCCGCCTAGAGCGCTCTACTAGAAAATGGACGTCAGAATCGGTACGGTGAGCAAGTCAGACCGGCCCCCAGCCATCGTCATCGAGGCACCCCTTGGGTGTTATCAATGAATCTCTCCCACCACTCCTGTCCAGGGTAGTGGGGCCTGTCCAGGACTCCCGCCTTTAGTTTATCTCTGGTCTCCTTCCTTGTCAAGTGGGTTTGTGTTCGACTTCTACGCATGACGGAAACTCCACTTCTCAGCAAATGTCAGTTCTCACGTATTACTTAGTCATATCCTTCTCGGACGAGAAACTTAAGTATAGTAGTTTTATAGAAAAAAAAAAAAAAAAAAAAAAAAAAATTTAAGTCATTACAATATTTATCGATGGGGAATGCCTGATTTTTATGCATATCAAAATCTTATATATAAAATTCTATTTTATAACTTATGGAACTGTCTCTGTTGAAGTGTCGCCTTAAAGCTTTATTGTTTAAAATTTAATATATTTTTGTTCGCTCAGAATTGTTTTTGTAAAACATCTTAATAGGAACAATTAAAACTCTTTTTCTACCGTTAAAATATCAGATTTTTGATCAATTAAAACTTTTAATAGAGCTGTTTTATTATTACTAATATCTACTAGTATTATTTTATACTATCGCTCATAAGTTGTCAAAATTGTCTTGTCGTTCCTAGCATCTTATCTTCTGCTAAGTTATTAATTAAAAAAAAAAGTAAAAATTTACTAAATTACACAATTACTGATTTGTAAACCAAAATATAAATATATTTCGTATTTTGGTTTATAATTTATTTACAATAAACTTGCTTGGAAAATACGTAATTATATGTCACTAAAGTTGTCTACTTCTCAGCCTCTGCCTGTGCCCCTGTCATTCAGAGCATGTAAACAATAAACAAACACACTTGGATAAGCAACAAACTCAGGTTTTCGAGCAGCATCTGCTTGCTCTAATTCGTATTTCTCGATGGCTTTGTGCAAATGAAAATTGTATACATTTATACACTCACCGTATAAATAATTCATTAAATGTTTTTGTACATTTATTAATTTAACTGATTGAATTGTATGCTTTTAAACTATTTACATTTGTTAGAGATAACACTATCAAATTCAAAATCCCTTTAAAGGATTCTGTTTCTGTATCTCTTTAATTAGTGAGATATTTGTTATATCATAGATAAATATCTATTATTTATTATAAAAAGTTTTTATCTCATTGACTAATTTGATTCTAATGGAATTGTAACTAATACCAAAATAATGGTATATTTTCTTCACTAACTTATTACTGAAGAAAACTCATTGATAAAATGTAATCACATAAATAATTAAAAATTTTGATTGTCCCTATTATTTTAAATTACTTTACCAATTCATTAGCCTTGAAGATAGGCTTAAAACTTAGATATTAAAGAATTATTTCTCGTTAATTTTTTAATACTAGCCTTTTTTTAAATTAAATTATTTGTGACCGTCAATCAATTATTAATGTAATGTGTAGGGCTGTTCACTACAATGATATATTTACAATGTCCGGGGATTAGAACTTCAAAACAATTGTGTAACAAATCACTGCAATTTATAACTGAATCAATATATAATTGCAGTAAGTACAATGCAAAGTACAAACACCTATAAAATTTCATTGTGTACTACTTTTTAACTATAATTCCACTGATTCGTGTTTAACATCTTGCTAATCAGATGAGTTTTGAATAACTCGCCTGTTTAATTATGTTATTAAAAACAGTAATTAGTTCCTTCCAAAGAAATTAGACTAATGTTTAACCACAGTAAAAAATTTGCCTAGATGTAAAATAAAATATATCTAGTTTTTTCACTGTAATACAATTACTATTGCATGCGATTTTTGAAAAAAATAAAATAAAAAATCGTATTATGGTGCATAGATATTTTTATAATTTTTTCAGCTGAAAAAGTCTGGACATAGAATGCGGAGTTAGAATCCTAATTGATAATTCTTCCTCCCCTATCCCCTAGTTTCAATAGAAGATTAGAATATATATTTTTAAACATTAAACATAATTTACATTATTTTTATAGTAAGACATTATTTATAGAATATGTATATAATATAATTTATATTCAGTAATATTTTAAAGAACAGCACATGCTTCTTTAAAATATCGGAGAAAGTAATTGAGCAATAGTAGTAATAGGCTGAATTGTTTTGCCGTTGCTTATTGCATAAAAGATAAATTTTCCATATTAAAAGTTGTCCATTTTGTATTATATATTTTTAATTATTTGTTTAATTTTGACTATAATTTCAGTAATCTTAAACACTGATATATAAACACTGAAAAATCTATTAATATTGGGTAATTCTCTATGATAAAAATCCCTAAAATCAAAAGTTATAAATATATAAGTAATAACTTCAAAGTTTAGAATCCAATATAANAAAAAAAAAAAGTAAATAATTTAAAAAAGAGATTAAAAAAAAAAAGTTTAGGTAGGGTTAGTTAACCCTTGTTCATAACTTATTCTGAAGTTTCTGAATAGTGCACATACTGACAATAGTGAAAAGGGAAATCATTGCTACTGTAACTTGAGTAATTATCTTTTATAAAAGTTTTTATAAAAGAAAAGAAAAGAAAAGGTAAACACAAGTTATTAGTCGCATTAATATATAGAGGAAAATGGATTTTAAGGGGATATACAGGAGCTGCATGATCAATCAGATTTCTCCTGTTTTTTTAAAGATGGATGTATTTAAGAGTAAAAGTTGGGGGGGGGGGGGTCAAATGAAATAATAGAGAAACATAGATACATTCATAAATATCTCCTGTAATAAGTGTCTTTTGTAAAAATTTTATAGAACATAAATGATAAAAAGTTATTTTTTAACGTATTTTATACCTATTTTGCTCCATAAAATTCTTTTGATATCTAATAGCAAATCAACTATTATGATATCAATATAAACTTTAGCCTCCCCTCATCTGATTTCAATCAATAATGAATTTTTTCAAGGTTTTGCAATGAAAACCCTAAATACTGGTTTCATTTCTATATTTTAAGAATAAGGGCTCGGGTCAACACTCAAAATTACTATCTTAAATATCTTTGCTTTATAAATATTTTATTTGGTTGTGGTTTTTTATCCCATGTAAATTTTAAACAATTAATGAGAGGGAATAAAATAAAAAAATCTATCTGTCCCAGCCAGGAATCGAACCTGGATCTCCTGCTATACGGGCCGGTGCACTTGCCCATTGTGCTACCAGGTCCTGGACAGTTAGATTTTTTATTCTATTCCCTCTCTTTAATTGTTTAAAATATCTTAAATATCGTTCTCAGTATGGGTTTTTCTGAAAAATTATATGAAATATATATGTGACAAAATTACATACTACACCTATTTTGAGCTATAACAATAATGCTAATAATACGAAGATTTTAAATTTTTTTCTCTCTCTCCTATCAACCCCTTGATTAATTTTAGCCATTTTTGAGAGTTCATGGATGAGAGTTCAATGGTTCGCAAAAAGAAGATTAAATAACAAATTTGGTTCCTTTATTTTAAATTGAACGGTTGCTGATGCTTGAGCCCATTCAGAAAAATGTATAAAATGTTTACCAGACAATATTTTTAGCTTCTCTTTAGTGAAATCAGTTTAAATTTTTCAAAAGTTGTATCATGGTACCATAGTAAAAAGCTTGAATTCTCTACAGGAAATCTGCTAATAGGATATCAGATAATAAATTTTAAATTAAACAGCTGTAATTTTCAAAATAAAATTAGTAATAGTTCTTATAGCTATATTAGTTTATATTTTTACATTTAAATAATATGGAAAAACATTAAATTTTGATTTAAATTGATTAATAATTAAATTTATTTTTATTTTTGTAATCTTTAGACCCATTTTTACAATTTTCATCATGTATACAGGCTGGTGTTCAGAAATACAACTACTTAACAATGTTTAAAGAAATATGTTTGCTGATTAACATATCAAAATGAAAATGAAAATAAAAACATCTAATGGTATAATAAGAGCTGTATACATAAGCAAATCAGAGTGGCAGAAGAGTTACTTAAAAAAATGGGATAAATAGAAAACTTTTTTTTTTAAATATTCAAAGTCCCTTGAAGTGTAGGGTAACCTTGGAATCCTACTTCTTCAATCACCTTTAATAATTATTTTAATTGGCCAA
Organism: Oncopeltus fasciatus; assembly: GCA_000696205.2. Taxonomy (NCBI): domain Eukaryota; kingdom Metazoa; phylum Arthropoda; class Insecta; order Hemiptera; family Lygaeidae; genus Oncopeltus; species Oncopeltus fasciatus. The sequence goes on along the minus strand of KZ807346.1, from coordinate 89,776 downwards.
AATTATAATAATGATATACACCATTAGTAGCTAATTTATTAAGTTTTCATAGTTTTCAACTGAAGTAGCAATTTTAATTTCAAAAGAGTAGAAATTAAATCATTTAAGATAAAACTTCAGTGTTCCCTATTATTATTTATTGAGAATACAAGATTAAGTGCCAAAGCATAACTTCAATTAAAAATAAACTATAGATGTTCTCTGACTTGAATTCTCGTGGTAATGCATTCCAGACTGTGACTTGTGTAGGGGTCGATATAAGTTGTGTCAATTTTACCAATTAACAGGATCTGGTTTGTTATAATGAGCCAAAATAAAACTAAGCATGTCACTGCTACTGTGATAACTACAAAACACGTAACTGTTACACCCCGAGGTATTCAATAATGAAGCTGATCAACTTATCCCCCAGTGGCAATTTATTTATAATATAATATATTATACTCAAAAAATATATTTCAGAGGGGATGGGGGAAGGGGGGAGCTCTCATGCCATATCCTAAATTTTTACAAAGTCCACAATAGAGCACAGGGGGCTTATTTATGTAAATGATAGGTACAAGAGTAGAGCAGCATAGTAACTGTTGTATCTTATGGAGCAGTCGGATTCATTAAGAAGAAATATAACAAAAGATATATTTTAAAATGTTGTCGTTGTTATTTTTTAAATGTTTGGAAAAATAACTTTTCCTATATGACTATTATATGTCGGACTATTCTCTTTAACTATTATTCCACTGGTTAGTCATTTTAAACACCTTCCCAGCTAGATGAGTTGTAAAATTGTTAAAAACATTTGTTACCTCATTCTAAAAAATTATTGAAATATTTAGTTACCGTAAATGCACAATTTACCTGGATATATAATAAAATAAATAAAGTTTTTCACTATAATACAATGGCTAGAGCAATAAAATACTATGAAGTTTTTAATTGCAAATATTATCAGACTTAAAAAGTATTCAGTTTGTTTGGGTACTTTTACAAAAACAAAATCTTCCAATTGAAACTATACCCACCTAGCATATCCAAAACAATTGTATTCGCTGTGAACTTCAAGACAATCCTCAAACCCTTTCTTACAACAGTTGAGTGAACTAATCTACTTTTAGTTTTACAAGTGGTTCTTTGGTTAACGCCGTGCACAACCTAAAAAATTTTTTTTTATTTTTTTATTTTTAGGATGCCCACGACTTGGAAGGAGAGATAATTGACTGTATGGCGTACCAGTAAAACAATTGTTAAGGTTCAGTCTTGTCACCTAATCTTGACAGACATTCCCTGCCACAATAATTAGCCCTAAAGATAGATTTAATTACAAACTGAAACTTTGATATTAAAGAATTACTTCTTGTTAATTTTTTAATAGTTTAGTTTTTTTAACTTTTTTAAAAATTAAATTATTTGTGACAGAAAATCAATTATTAATGTGATACTGTGTAGGGCTGTTCTCTTCGACGGTATATTTACCACTACAAAACAAAATTGTAACAAATCTCTGCAATTTATAGCTGAATCAATATTTAACAAGAAAGGCACTACTGAAATACGGAAAATGGCTAGTAGGAGCAAATTTACTGATGGACAAATTACTAACAGAATTCAAAACATTCCTAGTTATTCTTTGCTTTACTATTATTTTTTGTTAATTGTATATTATAATCAACTAATATAATGATTTATGTTTACAATAAAAAAAATGTATTAGTACTATACATGTACATTGTATACAATATTTGTATGGTATGTACAGATTAAACTCCCTTATGACAGGGTTACTGTCATGAGGAATGAATATATATATATAATTTGATGTGTGATGAAGATGTATAAAGTGCATTATTATAATCTTATGTGTATAAAAACAGCTCATCATCTAAAANGTCTTCCGAAAAAATGCAATGGGTCTTCACCGATCCTAAATTAGAAATGTTTAATATATAAATATTTATATAAATACACACACACAATGAAGATATATATATATATACACACACACTTATATATGTTTTCATATGCTCTAGCATCCACAAATTTTTAATGCAATGTCACTTTTTATGGTTCTTTTTGAAAATCATTGGATTAGTTCATTATTGGCTGACATTGGGAAGGGGGAGGGTTAGGAGGGACCAACATTTATAATCTTATATCTTTGTTATTATTAGTATTACAAGAAAAATCTCATTTTAAAAATATAAAAACCAAATACATCATACATGCTTTTCATCAGAAGCCCTTGAAATTATTAATTTTTGCTTAAAATCGAATGAGGAGTTTTAAGGAAGACAACAATTTATAATTGTAATATCTTCATGGTTATTTGAGTTTCAAACAAGTTTATAGAACATCCTAGGTATAAAATGTAATTTTCTAAAATTTATTAAAATTAAAATTTTTACAATGAAACTCATATTAAGAAAGACAATGAATATAGCTTCAGTGGTTAAGCGCTTCCTCCATTCTCTCTTCTTGACTAGTCTACTACAAACTTAAGTGGGCATACCTTTTACGATTATTTTTCTCTGTAGTTTTTGAATTAAATACTCATTCTTCATATTAATATATATGCATAGAAATCTAATATTTATATCCATCTTTAATGAAATATGAGAAATCTGCTTAGATGGACTTTATGTCTAATTTGTGATTCACAATTGGATAGAATCAGTTCTCTAGCAAATAATCCTTATTTTGTTAATAAATTAATTATTGGTAATAGTAAATGTCTGTGGCAACGATCAAAAGCACTTCTACTGTAATCAGTATTGATGATAAACAGAATGGTTGTCTTCTACTTTTACTTTTCTTACTCCATCTGAAACATTGTTGACAAAGGTAGAGCAACCTGTCAAGAATTTGATGTAGTTTTTCATTTTTATAAGTTTTGAAATTGAAAAAAGAGAAGATATTTTTGAAAATCAGTCCATCTGGTGACAAGAAACTTAAACCAAATGGCTGAACCGATAGAGACAATTTTTTTTAGGTTTGTTAAAAATGGACAAATTTTATTGTCTAATATTTCTAAAATTTTATATTTATAATCTATAGCATTTTATGAAAAATGTATGTTCAGGAAATTATTTTAGACTAACTTTTAAAGCTGGAACTATATTTTTAAAATATAGAGACCTAGATTTGTATTTAGGTTTCATATTTATTCATGTTTAAGAACTAACTATGTTGAGCTCTTTCTACTCTCTTCCTTCCCAGACTGTCAAACATTATCAATCTTTCCTCTTATCCTTATTGCCTTCTCCAGCTTATAAAATGAAGTAAGTTATTTATCTACATTCATCATTAATGAAACATTGGAAATATATTTAGAATGTTATTTACGAAATTTCTTCTGTTGGAAAGCTAATCCTGTTTGAAACACAGATTTACTTAATTTATTTCATCCTGCCAGATGAAAAGGAAAAATCAATTTTTTGAACTCTATAAAGTTTGAAGAATTGGATTTTATCATCCTTCCTTGTTTGAATTCCCATTTCTTGAAAATCTTTTAAATAAAAATGTTTGTTCTATTGGCTTTGGATTAATGTAAAATTGTTGAAAATGTCACATTTTTACTAATTCTGATGTCTAATTGTACTAATTACTTAATTTATTTAAAGAATTTTTACCATGGCTTATTTATAATCTTTATCAATTGTATTTATAAACTCTCCTTGAGTCTCCATGTTTTCTTCTACCAAACCACTAATCACAAAGTTATTTTACTACATTTTAGAAAAAACATAGTTTATATTACATTAATCAGCTTTGCAATCTTATTCGTTGATCATAAATAACTTTTTTCTTTCTTTTTAGGTGTGAAAATGTCCCACAGGAGAGCAGCAATAGCATCCTTGGTTCTTATTTTCATTGGAGTTTCTCCTTCCTCCGTGCTTTCAATTGGAAGTGACTCTTCTTTGTACAGCTATTTCCCAAGTAGCCTGGGTAATCTTAAAAGATTATTTTTAAAAAAATTAAATACATTAATTTACTAAAACACATTTATGATATACATTTATGTATATAAAATTGTTTTTATGTTTTTAATAGTTTGTCAGAGATTGTTTTGTCTTGAAAAATATACTTAAACAAAAAATCAACATAAATATATAAATTATATTATTAAATTCAGTTAAAAGTAAGTCTAATTATTAGACCATAAATTATTTATTAAAATTGTAGGTGTTAAAATTAAAGGGGGAAACAACCCCTGGACACCTCTCTTGAAAAAAATATTTGTGGCTGGGAGGGTGATTTGCAGGTGATAAATAGTTAAATATTTAAATAGTTTGTTTGATGACAGCAATCCTAGGATTGTTTGTTAATTTGATGTGCTCGAAAGTTACCAGAATATTAGACAGTTGGTTTGATTGGCTAAAGAGCCATAATTTATATATAAATATATTAGAAAAGTTGTGGATTTTAGAATATATACTGTTGATAGTCCTATTTGGTGGATGCACTTGTATACTAAGTTCACTAAGATACAACCAAGTTAAGTAGTTTGAAATATGTATAGAGTAACATAGAAATATCTCAACAACAGGAGATACAGGTTTTTACTTATATATGTTTTCATATGCTCTAGCATCCACAAATTTTTAATGCAATGTCACTTTTTATGGTTCTTTTTGAAAATCATTGGATTAGTTCATTATTGGNAATGAGAAATTCCAAAGAAGCTTGTTGTTAATATTGCTTTAAAATATTGGTTTAAGTATCTGTTTTTAAGTTGTTTTATATATAATCCAAAGTTACAATAATCTACTGATAAGACTTGTCTTAAAATTCAAAATTTCACACAATTTCTTTGTTTATTAAAGCTGATCAATTTTAAAATTCAAATCTCACCTTCTGAACTTATGAATTTCCAGGTGTGAGAGAGGGAATCACATTCAGGCACCTAGAATTGGGATTCTCTCTTAGACCTACACTGGAAAATTCCTGAGCTCTGAAGCTGATTAAGGATCTCGAAAGTGTTTAACTCTAATAAATAGAAATTGAAAACATGGAATAATCAATTTAAAGAAAGCCCCTTTCCTTTATATATATATATATATATATAAAGAATATTAAACATTAGTAATAAAAGGAAATAGAATGTATTTCATACATCTACGTATTATCTATTCAACATTGAATTTTGAAAGCTAAAAGTGATTTTCCAAGTATTATTATTTCTCCTTGGCACACTAAATTGTATAAATATGTTAGTTGTACTCTGTTTAGTGGGGCAATGCAAGGTTATCTAATTGATATGAAAAATATTAAAACTGAAGGCCTATTAAGTGATTTATTATTGCATAAACAATTTATCATTAGAGATCATATTAGATTAAATGTATTTGTTTATTGTGTTTTTTGGGGGGGAATAAAATTGTGTTTTGTTTAGTGAAAAAGATTTATTTCTGATTCTCATAACAGACTTTTAATTTCTATTACTACCACAATGTGAGGCATCATATTAATCAATGAGGGATAAATTATTTTATATAACGTATTACGTGGGGTATGATAGGGACATATGCTTGAAGAAACAACAAAAAAAATTTTTTTAATTTTTTGGTTTCCAAAAATAAATAAATTTCTTTTAAAGCTCTAAATTAGGGATAGTGTTCTATGATCAGTGTACCTTGGCAGTGTATCATGCATTCACTAGTTTGGAAATGAGGAATTCCTTACAAATTGAATAAAGACAACCTAATATCAGGTTTTCTCTTGACCCTGTCTGGTGTCTTAATCAGTCAAGTAATTTGCCTGAATGGACATGTGATGTGTTTAAAGTTGGTCAAGCATTGGGAGAATATTATCTCTACTAAAGTGTGCATCAATTAATTGTTCAATCTCATTTGGAAAAAGTCCCAACAAGTATGAGGTAAATATTTTCATGAGTTTCACAGAGAAAGAAATTAGCTTACAGTTATGGACATGTAGATTATGCACATATGGATATTTAGCGTGTAAAACCTTCAGTAAAGGTTCATTGTTTCTATTACAGATGGGAGAGATCTTCATCGGTCTAAGAGAGGAAATGAGAATATCAAGTCAAATGTAAACGATGAAGTCACCTTGGGTGTAGCTCAGGCAGAGGATACCCTGAGCCATCTTGCCCAGTTTGAGGGTATCCTCCAAAGTCGAAATTTGGTTCCTGCCGAAGGCAGCCCAACCCATATAGCCTCCATGACCTCTTGGCCAAATGATAAAGCTGTTAACATAGCAAGAAAGGGCTATTCTGTTTCAAGAGCTTCCTACATTATCAGTCATCAGCTCTGTATGAGGTATTTTTTTTCTTATATTTGAGAATAGTTGAGTGGCTGAACTATAACAATTAATAAACCACTCTAGTTTATTATAAAAATAATATAATCAATTTTAAATATTTCTTTGAAATTTCCAATCTGTTGCATTGTTTGTTTTTTCCTTCTAGTTTCCACTTCAAAAATTTTATAATTGAAATTATCAGTTAGTCTCTACTATTCTTCTCAGAAGTGTAACAGCATTAGTCTCTGACTTCTCGCAGTGGAACAAAAATGTTCCTTTTCCATTTTTTCCTCTTTCTGAGCAGAAAATTATTTGTTTTTTCTCTTCGTACATGTATATNTCGGGGATCTCTCGCCCTTTATTGGTGAGGAGTGAAGAGAGATTAGATTGTGGGATGTTGTGTAGCTGAAGGAACTCAAAGGAAGGGAAAGGCGATTGGGTTTTCCCTAATCCTCTTACTGTTGGCAATTGATGCCAGGTCTTAAAGTGGCTTTAAGAATGTGGATATAGGCACACTCTCTCGTCTTCAGTTGCAAATCTGAAGCCATGTCGGGAAGTTGTTCAATCATTTGAACTTGGAAAATGTTATTAATACTCATTAAATGACTCTGAGTATGCCGTGCTATGGGAAGAGGGGACTGTGGTTCTGAACAGGATGCTCTGTGATTATTAATTGTGAGACTTAGGGGCATAGTACATTTTACTACATAAAAAGTAGGACAAAAATTGCATTGAAGCAGGTATACACAATTTTTGGATGTGCATGTTGATGAGGATTGGATCTTATATATTAAGTGGGTGTTGACACTGGAGAACTTTTTGCCAGTTTTATAATTGGGCAGGATAAGCACTTATAAAAGTGCTTTTGTTACAAGGCCAAGTACCTTGTTTTATGACCAGTCATGAAAATGTGAACTTAGGGACAGGACGTCCTCTCTCATCTTCATGATAGCCCTGAAGATGGCTTACAATGTAAGCCGAAACATTGGCAGATAATCCTTTATTAAAAAATACATTTTTTTAAATTTGTGTTTTTTGGATCTACCTTGACCGAACCCCAACTAAAATCATCTAAGAATTATACAATTATAACTATCTTGTTCATTTCGAAACAATAGTATATATAAAACTCTTTATTAAATAAAAAAATATTCTGTACATTATTCTATACATTATAATTTTTGATGGGGTACATTGTTGTCCTTGCTCGTCTATCCCGGGACGTAACCCGTCCTCAGAGAGGAGCCCAGGTTAACCCGTGATAGACTATCTGGCACCCATCTTCTCCTTATCCTAGGATAAGAAGGAGACTGGGCAGAGAGTCAAGGAGGTAATGAGAGGGGAAGAAAAATGCCAGTGCATTCACTCCCTTGATATTTTAACTAAACTGGCTGGAGTCCCTTGGCCACCTCCTCTTGAGGCATCGGAGAGGGTGGTCGGGATGAACATGGGATGCCAGGGAGAGGACTAGAGGATTTGGATGTCCTTGGATTATGTGGAACTTATCAAACCTGGAGGGGATGAGCTGGGAAACAAAAGGTCAGAATGTATGGTTTTATTGGATACGTAGGGAGGAGTGTTGGGGATTGTGCGAAGGACTTTAGACTGGAACCCTTGGACACATCTAATGCTTGATGGCTTCGCTGTGCCCTAAAATTCAATACCATATGTCCAGATAGGTCTAATTAATGTTTTGTAAAGAGTTATTTTGTTTTCTATTGTTAATCTGGACCTGTGGTTCAGCAATCTGTTGAGCTGTCCAAAGCGCCTGTTTAGTTCTTGTCTCTTTGTCTGTAAGTGAGTCTTCCAGGTTATTTTACTGTCTTGATAGAACCCAAGGTAGCGGACTGTCTGAAAGGAGGGAAGAGGAACGTTATTAAGGAGGACTGGCGGACATTGACCTCTGCGAAGTGTGAAGGTTACATTGACTAATTTATTCTCATTTAGGAGTATTTGCCAGCATTTTGACCACTGGAAAATGGAGTTAAGGTGGTTATTTATTTATTATTAGGTGAAGGTTATTTAAGGCAATGTAAGGATCCAGGTTGCAGGAGAGTATGGCTGTGTCATCTGCATAGGACGCGAGGAGTGTGTCAGGGTGTGTTGGGATGTCGGCAGTGAAAAGGGTATAAAGAACAGGACCAAGGACATTACCCTGTGGAACTTCCGCTTCAACGGGGTAGAGGTCAGAATACTCTAGACTAATGCGGACATGAAAGTAACTATCGGAAAGATTGGACATGATGATTAGGTAGTAGGGTTGTGGAAGGATAGACTTGAGTTTAAAGAGCAAGCCCCTATGCCAAATCCTATCGAAGCTTGAGTCAAGTCAAGTAATGCAGAAGAGCAGTATTCCTTACACTCAAGTGCATGGGAGATACAATCTATAACTCGAAGACATTGTTGAATTGTGGAGTATTTATTTCTAAAGCCAAATTTGTGATTAGGAACAAGGTTCATGGACTCAAGGATGGGTATAATTCTCAGCAAGAGGATTGAAACAATAGTGAAGAGACATCAATTAGGTGTAGCTCTCTAAGTAGAATATTTTTTCTAATGTAAATCAAAGGAATTTTTAAATTAAACTCCGTATTAATAAATAAAATTATCTCTGTTTACTCTAGTAAGACGCTGGAGGTGGACAGAGTATAATTTTTTTCTGTGCTGTTAGCTCTGATGTTGGAATCATATGCCTTGAAAGCGATAAGTCTAATTAATAAAAATTTATATTGCATGGAGTCATGGATTTTGTTCCAGTATCTGTTTAGAAATACCTCTGCTTCTCAGAAAATTGAAATATTATTTTTAAATTATTTTGTATACCCAGCAAACAGAGTAAGTTACATAAATTTCCTTCTGGTGTTTTCAGGCCCCTTTTGCTGTGCATTAAGACAATTTCTGTTTAAGCTTATGTTCATAGCACAAAGTACTTAATCTAGAATATAGTTCTGCAATATTTTACTGCTCAATATGTATTGTACAAAGATATTTTGCCTTTTCTATGTAACCATGAGACATTTTAGCTAAATACAAATAAATATTTGTAGCTCCACAAATTTCAAATCATTTAATCATAGATGTGTAAAATAAAAAAAATAGAAAGTCTGTTCTGTGTGCACTATATTCTTTAAAATAATTGAAGCATTTTGGTGAAATCCAGTATATGTGTTTCATCTGATAACTTGTGGTTTCAAATTTTATACATTGGAATTTGATAGATCTTATGTGTGTGTAATTAGGAGTAGAAAGGTAAAAACCTATACAGCAGTTAGAGTAAATTCGAAATGCTTCAATTGAAACAGCAGATTAAAAAAAAAAAAAAGAAATAAACTCTGAAAATAAAGCAGTACATTTTTTTATATTTAGAAATTGCTAAATTTGGTAGTATTTTTCATAAGTCTTAAATTATTGTTTTACTAGTCGCTTGTATCATTTTACCCCTATAGTACGTAGATTTCTTTGAGAGACCACTCATATTGAAGTAGACCGTTTGTAATGTCTAGTGTGTTCTAGGCATGGGAAGCCCCCAAACTACTGTGGGTATCAACTTACAAAGATGTTCCAGACACCCTTTCGGACTGAGCGATGCCCCAAACAGCAATACAGGACATTTAATGGAAGCTGCAACAATGAGTTTCATCCAACTTGGGGAACTGCTTTTTCTCCTTACAGCCGTCTCTTAGCTCCTGCCTACAAAGATGGTAAAATTTTATCAATTTTTTTTTTTGTTAATTTTCTGTCTTTCTTTTCAGCCTTTCTTATCCTGTTTTGTGGTAAATAAAATTTTCTTTTTTATTTTAGTTCTTTTATTTGCCTCTTTGGCATTGATCAGTCCCACCCTAGGTTTCAAGGCTCAGAGGAAAACACTTGTAGGGGATGTGCTCATATTTGGCATATAGTGTGATGAAACTTTTTTGCTTGAAATTTTGTGATAGGTTTAAAAATGAATTAACCTCTAAAAATTTGGTTTCAAAAAGGTTAGTATGGGATGGCAATAGTTTAGTGAGAAGATTTCTTTTCTTTTTTCTGTAATCTTTATTGAAAATATCTCACAAGAAATTTTTATTGTTCAAATTACAACTAATATCCATGGGTCATTGAAAAAGTTTTTAAAAACATGGAGCAGATTTCAAATTTTAAAACTTTGAAATGCTGAGAGATATTATACAATTATAACTATCTTGTTCATTTAGAAACAATAGTGCAGAGACATCACCTATAAAATTAGCTGTAGCTCTCATAAGTTTTCTTCCACTCTAAGTAGAATATTTTTTCTAATATAAATCAAAGGAATTTTTAAATTAAACTCTGTATTAGTAAATAGAATAAACTCTGTTTACTCTAGTAAACCGCCAACCTTTGAGGTGGACAGGGTATAATTTTTTTCTGTGCGGTTGATGAAGTTATGTACATTTATAACATACATAACATAAAAATATGGAACATAATAGATGTAGAGTGATATTTTCTAAAATTTATACACTATTATAATTTTGTTTTCCTTTCAGGGATATGGGAACCAAAAGAACGTGGAATATTAGCAAAGTATGCAAATGCAGTTGAAATAAGTGAGATAATGCAAAAAAAACCTGGAAAATTATTGGTGGATATAACCCTGAACACAGCTTCCTGGGGTGGTCTTGTTGCTTATGACATGGCACACACTGTCAGCAACCGGATGTGTATGAATATCTATTTTAATAATAATATTTATTTTTCTTTATGAAATCTATTTTATGCACTTTAGGAAAGCAAAATATTGAAATAACACATTAACTAACAATATGTAAATAATAACAAATATTAACATGAGACAATGTTGGAAAACTTCCATATTATGGACCTAATTTAGTGAGAAAATTTTGGCATAATCATATAAACTATTTTAGGTTTTCTCTATTTGCATGCTAGTTTTCTGGACTGAAACTAAGTAATTTTTTTCATAAAAAAAAACTATACCTTCTCACATATTTTAATTTAAACAGCATTTCTATAAAAAAAAAAAAAAAAAAAAAAAAAAAAAAATTCCTGATTTGTTTGAATAATGTACCTTACCTATGTTGTGAGTATAATATACTTTATGGTGGCTAGTCATATCTAAGATTTAAGAGAGACAAAATATCAGTTTAGTAACTGTAGAAAAGTAATAGTATATAATAATAATTTTAAATAAACTTATTTCACATATACAAAAATCTTGGCTTTTCATTTATTTCACATATTGAAAATATTGGAAAATATATGTTATCTTGGCTATTACAAAGATACTTTTTGTAACCTTGCATTGTCCATTATACAAAAATAAATTTATGATTACTCCAGATATAATTTTTGAAAATACTCATTTTTTAAAATCTGAATGTTTGAACCACTATTCCTGACCTATTAATTTGGCTTACTGCTTAGTGTAAACTATTCTTTTTTCCAACTTTTAAGTTTAACTTTCAAAACTTAAAATCCACTCCTGTTTCTTTCAGTGCTTCTTCACTGTATTTTATGAATTCACAATTTACACATTATTACCTTAACATGCTGGTGTCCCCTAAGGAGTAATCCTCTTCATAATTTACACTGCAGGTATGCCATCTCATTATTACCATCTTCAGTTTTTCTGATGATACAGCTTTTTTCCCTACAAATTCAAATCATATCCTGGTTTCCCAATCTCTCAAAGAACACTTCCAACTCCTAGAACTCTGGCTACCCAAGAAGAGATTCAAAGTGAATACTGAAAAATTAAGCCCCCTCACATTTACACTTTGACATTCATCCTGTCCTTCCATTGAAGTACTTCTCTGCTTCTCAGACTTTTTCAAGACTCACAGAGAAATGTTCAAAATTATCTCTACTAAATTCAATCCCTAAAATGCAAGAAAAATTGTCAACAACCCCTCTACTATCTAATCTCACTAAACCTTGACATTTATTTTATTGTCCCTCTTGCTAAGACTCAAGACTGCCCCTATTCCTAAACTTTCATTCTCGCCATCCTGGAAACCCCAAACCTTATACCAGCACCCTCTCATCCTCATATTGACACAGGCACATTTGGCCTAGGGATTTTTTTGTAAAAAGTACATAATTAATTTTCATGTACATATATTTATTAATAGTGCAGTGAAGTTTTATTTATTTATTATTTTCAAGCCTTTTATTAAAAAAATATTTGTCCTACATTGGTATAATTTTATAAAATAATAATTTAACAAAAAATACTCAAAAAAATCACTACATTTGACATGTACTGCACTATTTTACTTGAGTTTCGAAATAACTT
>KZ807346.1:53218-77157 GCA_000696205.2 Oncopeltus fasciatus | reverse complement strand
TATTTATATTATATAGGTTGTTATTTCCCGATAAAAGTCTGCCCTGTGCCATGAGAGTGAACAGATCCCTTTGGCTAACCCTTTTTCCCATTTAAGATTAAACTTTTGTTATAATCCTACTAATGTCTTTAGAGGAAGCTATTTTCAACTTGAAATTTTCTCTTATTTCATTATTGTATAAACTTAAAATCTATTAAATAATGACAGTTTTCTAAGGCTTGAATAGCAGGAAAATAACAATCTTAACCACTAATCAGTTAAACGCTTTATTTCCAAAGATTATATTTTTACCAAAACATATGCACTGTGGGCTAGCACACAGAGGCTAACTACTACTTTCTACATGCCAATTAATTTTAATTTTATTTTCCATGGTAATTAAAATTTTTAAATAAGTTACATGCACAAACTGCTATTATCATCTATGCTCTTAACTACACTCTATTCAAACATGGCTATAACAATAAATAAATAAAACTACAGCAATTAATTACTTTAAAAATTTACATATTGCTTCTCTTACTTATTAATTTTATTATATTTATTTAATTAAATAATATTTTTATAAATATGTAAATGAAGCAAAAAAGAAAGTGAAATAAATATATTAAAAATAAAAGATGACATAACGCTCATCAAGTTGTGTGGGGTTCCTCTGTGCTCTCTGGTTTCACTGTGTTGTCACCAATGCCCACTTTTAAACCCAGGAAATATAAAAATTTAAAATCTAAGGCAGAATATATTTTATTTCAAAATCTTTCTCTTTAAATATCAGTTGACGTTGACCTTGGGAGCACTAATCGCTCCCAACAACAACCAGAAACAACTCACTTTCCATGGTGAAGTAATTCTTTTTTGGCTCCGGTAAGCAGCCTAGAAGTCTTATTAACGGCGTTTTAATGAATTTTTATCCTCTAGGCCAATTTTTGGGCTTACACTGTAAGCCATCGCATACTTAGTTTCTATTATATCTTGAAATTACTTAGAACAGGGCAACTTATATTCTTGAGGAATTATTATTTCCTTATTTATTTAGAGTTTGAAATTAATTTCTTTCCCTCTTCCTTACCTAAAGTGTTTTAGTTTTTTGGTGATAACAGATTTATATTCAATATTTGATATTTATTTTCATTCTGGTTGGGAATTCTTCCTGAGCATGGGTTTCCAACTATATCTCTATAGGTTTGGTTTACCTTGGACATATGTATTTAAATTTGTCTCGTATGAGATATTTTCTCTAAAGTTGGAAAAGTCTCCGTATAATCCCTTTTGTTCTTTAAATAAATCAATATTACTATTCACACTTGCAGTAAACAATAAAATTATAAAACTGGGAATCTGATCATTTCTTAAATGTCATAAACCAGTTTTTATTACTTTTATTAAAAATACTTCATGTATTTTTTTATGGTATATTAGAGAAATTCATTATAGTATCCAACATTAAATTTTATAGTTATTTATAATCTATTATTTGCAGCTGGATTATGTTAGAATTCAGTATGTACTTTTATGTCTCTTTTCAGCCTGATGTTACTGTAGATTATTTTGTTATATTTGTTTCTAGTCAGTAATGGTTTCCCTATAACGTGCTGTGTGGACATGGAATGGAAGCATTTGCCCAGAAATCGGCATCCTCTTTGCATGCCTGTTATTGATAAGAAGGAGACTAAATGCTTCAACTATGTCAGGTCCATGTTCTCTCCAGCTGAAGAATACCGGTAAATTTTATCACTTTTCTTCATATTAGAGTACCTGGTTTATTATTTTATCTATATCATCATTTTTTATATTTTCTCTACCTCCAATAGTAATTATTGAAAATTACTTTAAGCTTAATTAATATGATTTAACATGTTAACTAAAGTAATTTTGTATTATTTTATCCTAAAATAACATAATTTCTTAATTAGAGAGTGTTGTCATTGGTCACCATCTCTCCTTATGTGATTGACATTTAATGTCATTTTTTTCTTTGTGATCAAATTACAAAATGTTTTTATTTAACAGAATGTAATAAATAAATAAAAGTTTAATAAAAAAATTTCTGGTCTGTCATATTTGCACTACTTAGGGCATTCACAAATCATCAGCCTATTGTATAGAAAAATTATGGCAATGAATCTTGAGAGCAGAAATGCAACTTTGTCCTCATTAAGATCATTTGCCCACAATATATTAGCCACCAATAATCGTCATAACTTAAATATAAATATTTTAGTTTTCTAATTTCAGATTTTTAAACAAATTTTGATACTGATACCTCTGCCGAGAGGATATTTTCTGTAAACATTTTTGTGTTGGTTTATTGTGACTTTCAGGAATAGGAATAATTGCATCTTATTGCGAGTTTTCTTAGTCCTAGCTTCTTTAAATTTGTCTTTTTTGGTATATATTTTTATTAGAGTCAAATTTCTAGGTATATAATATGGGCTTGATTGACCGTTCACATAAATTGTGGAGAACTGTTTGTTATTAATGGGCTAGCTCATTCTGCCAGTGTTTTTGCTGTACAACCAACTCTTACATACTCTATCCCAAAATTTTGCTTGAGTTGGCATGGTTGCAGAAGTTATATTTGTTTTGGTTCTCAGCAGTATTCTAATGAGAATAATCAAAAATTTCTTTTGAGATTCTCTCACTTTTCTATCAGAAAACTAATAAAGTTTTTTTTAAAAAGTGTAATCAATTGAACTCGATTTAAATTGACAACTCTTAATCAGCTAGAGCAGCTTGGGCCAAAGAATTCTGCTAAGGGTTTCTTTAAGGTTCAACTGATACCCATTATTGTAAAGTAATTATTTTGTTTGTTTCTTCTGAACTTGGGTGGTTACATAATATTTTTCCGACTCAGTGTTTATAAGTTTTATTCACTATCAATAAGTACCCCTGATTTAATAATCATAATATGATGTTTATTCATCTTATTTTTTTTTAATAAAGAGGTAGACAATGAGTTTTCCGAATTTGAAATAAAAATTATTTTTTGTGAATTGGAAAAAATTTGTATCATGACCTATATTTTGTATATATATACTATAAAACAACAACAAAAAAATTAAAGTGCTGTAAAATATCCACATTTTAAATTTAAGCTTTTTAAATTCTTGAATATAGTCTGTAGTAATCAAGCGATCCAAAATTTTGTGATTTTAGCAATTATTGGAAATGCAATAGTTCCTTCTATCACCTAAGTTAATAAAAATTGGCATTTATTTGGTACTACCCTTGTAGCAAATTTCATTAAATTCTAGGTTGGTTATGCAAAATCTATATGGTTATTGACACAATTTAGTGCTACATATATNTCCCTACATTAGATTTAAAGTTCCTCATTATTTTCTTATGTATTAAATATATATATAAAATAGCATTCAATTTTACTGAATTCCTTCATTAATCGTATATTATAGTTACATTCTTATATTTTACTAACTGCAGTTATTTTTCCAATTTAGAGTTTGATTTAAGCCCTGATGATGAATACGTTGTAGACCATGTAAGCCATTTAAGCCAAATAAAATAATACCCAAATAATCTTTTTTTGCATGTTTAATTTACACCTTGACCGTAATTGTAATCCATTACGTGTGTGAAACATGACGGTTAACTAATATGAACTATATGTCTGAATAACTGTACTTATTTTTAGTTTATTTATTCATGGTAGATGTGCATGGCATAGGTGTATCCATAATTTTTTAGTCTTGATAAGTTAAATGGAGTTTCAAAATAAAAAAAAATGTTTAGGAAGAGATATAACCTATAAAACTCAACTGGTAAGATTATACGGTTTATATTTTATTTTGTCAAAAAGAAGCAAAGAGAAATTTATCTCAATCACATATTTCTATGGGAACATAATACCAAAACTCAAATTTTGACAAACTAAGATCTAAAATATAATTGTGGATCGATTCTGAATGACTTTATAATCTATAACAATATTATGAGTCGCAAAGTAAAGTTTATTTATTAAATCTAAAAGTATTTTTTTACCATATAAAATTTATTAGAAATGACCAATCATTTTTGCAAAGCCAACTTTGTGTTATTGATTGTTGTTTAAATAGACTATTGGTATGCAATAACTCAAAACAATAAAATATGATTAAAAACCTTATTTTCTATATGTAACCTTATTAAATTAATTACTTAGATGCTCCTAATGAATAGAAAATTAGAAATTAGTAAAATGAGAATTTACTAATGATTCTTTGTCTATTAATTTGAGTTTATATAAATAAAGATACTTTTATTTCATCCTGGGTTTTTTCTTTCTTTTTGTGCAGGAGAACTACGACTTAACACTGATTTAGTTAGTGCAGTTATGCACATGATCTTAATAAAGGAACACAACCGATTGGCTGAAGAACTATTTCAATTGAACCCTCACTGGAATGATGAGAGACTCTTCCAGGAATCTAGACGTATCATTATAGCACAGCTACAACACATCACCTACACTGAGTGGCTGCCCATCCTGCTTGGTGAGTTTTATCTATTATTCTTCTTGTAGTGTGTTCTATAGGGCTACTGAACTGATTTTGAGATACTTTTACTAATCATAATTCATCTTTCCTCTCTACCTCCTCTGTCATTTCTAACTAGGAGGGCTCTCCCCTTATTATTGTAATAATAGTAATCACTGTTATTATTATAATATTATTAATATTATAGAGTATTGGTTTTATTATTAACATGCAAGTTTTTTAGTCTAAGTAATCAATTTTATTTCATAAATAGAGAAATTAAGCATTTTGGCTTAAGAATCCATTAATATAACAACAGTTTGCAAGGTCTAAAAATCTTTTAGATTATGTTTCATTTTATTTTCTGTTAGGACTACTTCTATAACAGTCACTGTTTCACCTTATTCTATGAATTTTTGAAATAAGGTTAAATTTATATGCCCTTGAGTAATCTAAAAAGTCAGTTTTAAATAGTTAAATAAATAATTCTTGGCCAGGAATCAAAGCTACTATAAATTACTATATTGTTATTTATCAAAGAACATTGCTTATCAGTCATTCAAGAGGGAACCATCTTTAATGTCCTTCTTTGTATTCTTTTTATTATTTATTAATTACAATCTATTCGAGTAATTGAATATTAGTTAATTTCATGCTAGTCTATGATTTCATGCTCTTAAATATTGTGATTGGCTATTTGGCTGCAAAATTACAATAATATTATTGTACACAATATTCTGCTGGTTTTATTTTTTAATCCCTCATCAATAAGTTCATAAAATGTATCCACTGCTTACGGTTATATTTTATAACTTAAATGTAAGAGTAACATAAATATAAGATTTATATTTTTAGAGTTCTTGTTTAGGTATTCTAATGCCATTTTTATAAATCAGTAACTTTCTATTGTTATGACTGTATTCTACATTTTCCTGCTTCAGTTTTTTTTTTTTTTCTTGTTTCACTATACTTATTTCTTGCACATAATAATAAGTATTTCATATCACAAAGCTTTACAATTGTCCTTTATTATGTCTGTTTGGTGGCTTTTCTGAAATTTTTTACACCTGATAACCTATTAAAAAGCCACATTGGTTTATTCCACTCCATACTTAGTATTCTTTCATATTTTTTAAAGTTTTCTTGTTTGCAAAGGTTGAAAAAGTTTTGTTTTTTGAAATAATGCAGCTTGCAATTCATGCATAAACCAGAGATCATAGTGCTCCCTTTCTACTACAACTGAGGGTATTTTTTTACATTTTACCATCAGAAAAGCAGCTGCTCCAGATAAAAAAAAAAAACATTATTGTTCATTTATTAAAATTATTTTTGCAGGAGAAAAAGAAATATTCAAGTATGGCTTAATGTTTCCAAAATCAGGATTTGCTAAAGTTTATAATCCAGATGTTTGTCCTTCAGTTTCAAACAGTTTTGCCAATGCTGCTATGCGATTTGTGTTATCCCTTCTTGATGAAGAACTGCTGTAAGGGTTTTTTTTTTTTTTAACAGTTCATGAAACATTTCTTAGAGTGAAGCTTTTAAAAAAATTGCTTTTGTGCTTTACAGTTTGTTTAATGAAGACCGAATTAATGTTGGTAACATCAGCTTCCAGTTCACTTTATTTGATCCTGAAATTATAGCTGACGGTGAGAAGCTTGATTCTCTGGTTCGAACCCTGTCCACTCAAAGCTGCCAATCAAATGATCTTTCTTTTCCAGATATATATATATATACATACATACATTTGTATAGCTCATTCTACATTTAGTTATTTTCTTTATCACAGGATGTGCTTGGCAAAAACCACCTTTTTGACATGTTCAAGCCTGGAAGAAGAATTTATGAACATTAGCACTACATGTTAAGTTAAAAGTTATATTTATATGTGTATGGGTACATGCATGTATATATATATTGGTCCTGTTCAGAAGAACAGTCCCCTCTTCCCATTGCAAGGCATGCTCAAAGTCATTAATTGAGCTTTAATGATGTTTTTCAAGTTGAAGTGATTAAACAACTTCCTGGCACGAGTTCAGATTTGCAACTGATGACCAGAGAGTTTGCCTATATCCACGTTCTCAAAGCCACTTTAAGACCTGCATCAATTGCCAACAATAAGAGGATTAGGGAAAACCCAATCGCCTTACCCTTCCTTTGAGTTCCTTCAGCAACACCAATATATCTTCACCCCTCACTGACAAAGAGCAAGAGATCCTTAAAAATTTTTCTCCTTGCGATTTTTTCTTTTCGTGTGTGCCCTGCACTCTCTATCCCACCTGTTCTTGATTACTATATATGGCAGTTGCGAGTGTTTCATTTTCTATTTATACTTTATAAATAGCTTTTTAAGTTCTAGAGTTTAAAGTTAATTAAAGATCACTAAGAAATTAAAGAGCACAAATATTCATAAATTCTTCTTTGTGATTGACCTTTTCAAAAAATTTTTTTTTTTTTATTATACAAAATTAGTTTATTCCATAATTCAGTTATTTTTTATTTACCTAACATACATTTCAAAGTAGGTATTTACAGCAGTATTTAATTAATTAAATAAAAGTTATTCAATAATTAACTGACAGCTTAACTTTTTTTAAACCCCCAAACCAGTTCTTTCTCAGTCACTGCTTGTACTACTATACTGTTTAGTAGTTGGTTTATAAATTCAAATTATTTGAATAAAAATAAGATATTTAAATTACTTAATTATCATATCACAATTAGATAAATGCTCTGAGATAATCAAACAGTTTTGAATGTCAGAAAGACCAAGATCCCTGAAAAGTCTTCTTATCTTTGTACTTGTTCTTACATCTAGTTATAATTCCAAAACAAAAAAACTTACGATTTTTCAAAATTTATATTTTAAAAGATCTTTGAGCAGCATTTCCACTTTTTATTTTATTTTAAAGAAAGCATTTTTAATGATTTTTGAATAATACTTGTTATTTTTATAAATAATTGAATACTATTTTTTAAGTCCTAATATTTTTAGTTATTTTCTTTAAATTTTAGTGATTAGTCATTTAGTGGAAGAAGGGGTGAAATATTCCTAAATGGAAAAATTAAGATTAAAAAAAGATATTGTTCTAAAACTTTCTGTTATGCTAGATTTGGGCCAGCACAACAGATGAATGCTGCAACACATCTCTTGGATGGCTCAAGTATATATGGAAGTACTGAGGAGATGAGCAAAACTCTACGGACAGGACTGAATGGGAAGATTCACTATGTGGAACCCAAGGGTGGGAAACCCCTTATTCATTCTTCTTTTCCCTTGGACAAGAACTACCCATTCACTGGTATTAAGTGCTATATCTGCTTATTAGTATTAATTACTTATTATTTATTATATATTACTAATATTTTTTGTTTATTTTGATTAAATATTGAGGTTAATAAAAATGAAAACATAAATATGAATGCATACAGAAATGGACAAGGTTTCGGTCCGTGTTGGGGTTTTGACCTAAAATAAATAAACCAAATAAATAATTGGATATTATTTTGTTTATTGTTGCCAATGTTTTGCTATGCAATGTATATAGAAAAAGGATTTAGATTAATGTGCATACATTTCTAAATCAGTTTTATGTTAAGCAATGGCTCAAAAGCCAGGTTAAAAGCCCAATTAAAAGGGAGTGGGTTATTTTCACTAATAGCATGGTAGAAGAATTCAGAACCATTAATATAGATATTAGAGAGATTCTTCTTACTACATTGGTGCTGTTTAATTATTTTACTGAGATGGGGTTCTTCATTTGGCTAATCCATGAAACAAACTCACGAAATATTGGATTTTATAAATTATGTTAGCCAGTAAGGAAATCAAGTATAGACATTGAGGGAAGTTGTTTGTTATTAGTGTGACGGCCTATATCGTGATCAGGGTGCTGTGGAATTATTATTAATTTTTTTAGAATCCTGGGTTTCTCATTATGTTAGTTGTAAAGTAGGGATGATATGACTATTTAAGGTACCGGATATGCTGAGAGTGGGGTGTTCAGAAACAGTTTTGTAAGTGGTGGCATAAGAAAGCAAAGTATACATTTTGCCATGATACTTGGTGCTGTTCATCATTATTGGCATGGGTTAAGATTACTTGTTTACGAGTATTGAAGAATGAATGGACATTCTTAATGCCCTGTATAATTCTGAAGATAGATGGGAGAATGTGTGATTATAACTATGGGGATGGTTAGTACTGATATACCAGTAGAAAAATTCAACTCCCATATCACTCAAATCCTTAGAATAGGTGTGAGTTTTAGTCTGGAATCTGAAGAATATATATTCATTGGTGGTAGAAATAACCTTTTAGATTATTCATTAATTCTTCTTCCATGCTTGGCCATGACGACAAATTATTTTTTCTGAGCTTTTGAACATTCTGTGATGGCTTCTTCAGGGCTGAATGAAGAATTGCCCATTTGCATTTGTCATTCTCCATTCAGCACTGAAAAAGCCATCACAAGATTTGCAAAAGCTTGGCAAAAAACAATTTTTTGACACAGTCAAGCCCAGAAGGGGTTGCCATTAACAACAGCAATATAGTCCCAGAATTATCTAAATTCATTGTGGTTGTTAAAAAACAAAACAAAAAACCTGTTATACTATTTGTGATGAATATGAGGTTTCTTATCTGAATGTTGCTAATATCATTACTGACCATCTCCATAGTTATAAACACAGACCTACCCATCTCTCTTCCAAATTCTTCCAGTCTTGTTATTCCTTTCCTAAGATGTATAATCAGATATCGTAACCTATGCCAGTAAAGGCAATAAAACAATCATCATTGACAGCTCTAAGTAACATGAAAAAATGTATTTTTTTTCTTTCTGATTCCTCTAAATACTGGCCTCTTTCCAAAGAGCCCTCTCCCATTTTATCTTGACAAATTAATAATCATATACAACCCCTACATCATAAGCAACACATATTCAAATATAAATTAATGTAATTTAATTTCATAGTACCCAGAAATATGTGGATGATTGTATATTCCTTAATCCCAATAAAATCCCCCAAATAATTTAGTCTTTCAACTTATACTATTGAATTCAAATCTGACCTCTCCCTTTCCTTGATATACTTCTCATTAGAGAATCTGATAGAAAGATTCTAACTGATTGCTTTATTAAGCCAGCTTATTCTCTCTTTAATTTTTACTCCTCTCAACCCACTACCAAATTATCAATATCACAAAAAATTTTGTTTCACCAAAAAATACCCTGCCCCTTTCTGACCTCTCCTTCCATACTAGTGATAGTGATTGTATCATTAAAATCCTCTCTCAGAGTTATTCCCTGCTTTTGAAGTGTAGTCTAATATCTAAAATTGTACTGTATAATTTATATAAATNCGTATATTATAGTTACATTCTTATATTTTACTAACTGCAGTTATTTTTCCAATTTAGAGTTTGATTTAAGCCCTGATGATGAATACGTTGTAGACCATGTAAGCCATTTAAGCCAAATAAAATAATACCCAAATAATCTTTTTTTGCATGTTTAATTTACACCTTGACCGTAATTGTAATCCATTACGTGTGTGAAACATGACGGTTAACTAATATGAACTATATGTCTGAATAACTGTACTTATTTTTAGTTTATTTATTCATGGTAGATGTGCATGGCATAGGTGTATCCATAATTTTTTAGTCTTGATAAGTTAAATGGAGTTTCAAAATAAAAAAAAATGTTTAGGAAGAGATATAACCTATAAAACTCAACTGGTAAGATTATACGGTTTATATTTTATTTTGTCAAAAAGAAGCAAAGAGAAATTTATCTCAATCACATATTTCTATGGGAACATAATACCAAAACTCAAATTTTGACAAACTAAGATCTAAAATATAATTGTGGATCGATTCTGAATGACTTTATAATCTATAACAATATTATGAGTCGCAAAGTAAAGTTTATTTATTAAATCTAAAAGTATTTTTTTACCATATAAAATTTATTAGAAATGACCAATCATTTTTGCAAAGCCAACTTTGTGTTATTGATTGTTGTTTAAATAGACTATTGGTATGCAATAACTCAAAACAATAAAATATGATTAAAAACCTTATTTTCTATATGTAACCTTATTAAATTAATTACTTAGATGCTCCTAATGAATAGAAAATTAGAAATTAGTAAAATGAGAATTTACTAATGATTCTTTGTCTATTAATTTGAGTTTATATAAATAAAGATACTTTTATTTCATCCTGGGTTTTTTCTTTCTTTTTGTGCAGGAGAACTACGACTTAACACTGATTTAGTTAGTGCAGTTATGCACATGATCTTAATAAAGGAACACAACCGATTGGCTGAAGAACTATTTCAATTGAACCCTCACTGGAATGATGAGAGACTCTTCCAGGAATCTAGACGTATCATTATAGCACAGCTACAACACATCACCTACACTGAGTGGCTGCCCATCCTGCTTGGTGAGTTTTATCTATTATTCTTCTTGTAGTGTGTTCTATAGGGCTACTGAACTGATTTTGAGATACTTTTACTAATCATAATTCATCTTTCCTCTCTACCTCCTCTGTCATTTCTAACTAGGAGGGCTCTCCCCTTATTATTGTAATAATAGTAATCACTGTTATTATTATAATATTATTAATATTATAGAGTATTGGTTTTATTATTAACATGCAAGTTTTTTAGTCTAAGTAATCAATTTTATTTCATAAATAGAGAAATTAAGCATTTTGGCTTAAGAATCCATTAATATAACAACAGTTTGCAAGGTCTAAAAATCTTTTAGATTATGTTTCATTTTATTTTCTGTTAGGACTACTTCTATAACAGTCACTGTTTCACCTTATTCTATGAATTTTTGAAATAAGGTTAAATTTATATGCCCTTGAGTAATCTAAAAAGTCAGT
The DNA here is from genome assembly GCA_000696205.2 of Oncopeltus fasciatus. Taxonomy (NCBI): domain Eukaryota; kingdom Metazoa; phylum Arthropoda; class Insecta; order Hemiptera; family Lygaeidae; genus Oncopeltus; species Oncopeltus fasciatus. Next base: position 65,787 of record KZ807346.1, on the reverse strand, counting down.
TTTAAATAGTTAAATAAATAATTCTTGGCCAGGAATCAAAGCTACTATAAATTACTATATTGTTATTTATCAAAGAACATTGCTTATCAGTCATTCAAGAGGGAACCATCTTTAATGTCCTTCTTTGTATTCTTTTTATTATTTATTAATTACAATCTATTCGAGTAATTGAATATTAGTTAATTTCATGCTAGTCTATGATTTCATGCTCTTAAATATTGTGATTGGCTATTTGGCTGCAAAATTACAATAATATTATTGTACACAATATTCTGCTGGTTTTATTTTTTAATCCCTCATCAATAAGTTCATAAAATGTATCCACTGCTTACGGTTATATTTTATAACTTAAATGTAAGAGTAACATAAATATAAGATTTATATTTTTAGAGTTCTTGTTTAGGTATTCTAATGCCATTTTTATAAATCAGTAACTTTCTATTGTTATGACTGTATTCTACATTTTCCTGCTTCAGTTTTTTTTTTTTTTCTTGTTTCACTATACTTATTTCTTGCACATAATAATAAGTATTTCATATCACAAAGCTTTACAATTGTCCTTTATTATGTCTGTTTGGTGGCTTTTCTGAAATTTTTTACACCTGATAACCTATTAAAAAGCCACATTGGTTTATTCCACTCCATACTTAGTATTCTTTCATATTTTTTAAAGTTTTCTTGTTTGCAAAGGTTGAAAAAGTTTTGTTTTTTGAAATAATGCAGCTTGCAATTCATGCATAAACCAGAGATCATAGTGCTCCCTTTCTACTACAACTGAGGGTATTTTTTTACATTTTACCATCAGAAAAGCAGCTGCTCCAGATAAAAAAAAAAAACATTATTGTTCATTTATTAAAATTATTTTTGCAGGAGAAAAAGAAATATTCAAGTATGGCTTAATGTTTCCAAAATCAGGATTTGCTAAAGTTTATAATCCAGATGTTTGTCCTTCAGTTTCAAACAGTTTTGCCAATGCTGCTATGCGATTTGTGTTATCCCTTCTTGATGAAGAACTGCTGTAAGGGTTTTTTTTTTTTTTAACAGTTCATGAAACATTTCTTAGAGTGAAGCTTTTAAAAAAATTGCTTTTGTGCTTTACAGTTTGTTTAATGAAGACCGAATTAATGTTGGTAACATCAGCTTCCAGTTCACTTTATTTGATCCTGAAATTATAGCTGACGGTGAGAAGCTTGATTCTCTGGTTCGAACCCTGTCCACTCAAAGCTGCCAATCAAATGATCTTTCTTTTCCAGAAGTGGTATGTATTAATATTTTATTTATTATGCATAGAAGGATAATTTTGTATTAATTAGAATTATTTATTAGAATCACACATTCTTTTATATATAAATAAATATTAGAATAGATGATTCTTCTGGTTAGTATTTAGAACCCATTATTTTTACTACTATTAGAATACCAGCTTTGTAACATAAAATTAGCAGTGAAGTTGGTTTAAGATTATGGCTCTTAAGTTATACATGAGAACAGTTAATGTAATAAATAAAATATGGTAATAGCATAGAAATTTATAGCTGATGTTAATAACCTTGTTTCTTTGGCTATACCAGAGATTAAGGTATCACTAATAACTTCATAAATAAATCTAAATTTAGAAAACTATGAAATGAGTTATTAATGTAAAATAAAAATAATCAGAAACACTTCTTATATTTAAATTAGTTAATCTTAATCTTTATACCATTAATTGGATTTTTCTGTCTAAAGCCAAATACAAGATTACACTAAAAGAGAAAAATGCTGGCTAATTTTTGTAGGAACCTATTATCTGATGGTTAATATGCTTCCTACTAAAGCTAAGGTTTTCGGTTCAATTCTTTTTTTTTAGCTTAATAAAATACATTTTCTTGCTGTTCTTTGCAGAATAGAATAACTATTTCTATTTACAAATAAGTTCTTATTGGCCCTTAACCTTGGCCCAGGCAAATTTAGACATCCCTAAAGAATTCTAATGAAGACAGATTTCATTTTGTAAAATCTGGATTGTAATAACATAATGGGCATGGGTTAGCATACCCCCCCCCCCCACAAAAATAAACAACAAAAAACAAACATATAATTTTGTTTTATGATTCAACTTCATAAACCATTAGAAGTATATCCTTTACATTTATTATATGTCACCTCTTGATCTTTCAAATATGTATACAATCTGTCAAACCTTAGAGGTAACAATAACAAAAGGTAGTCCTAATATGTTTTCATCTCATAACACCTTAAGCTTTGTCTTGTAATAAAACAATTAATTCTCCATCACTGTCTAATTAATCAGTCTTCTTATTTGGGTCTGTTCTAATACAGATAGCCAAATAAACCAGTAGTGCGACTACCATTCTCAAAACTTTAGAATGCATAACAGTTAAGCTTCAACAGATTCAAGAGGGCTGCTATTAAAAAAGCTGATCTATTTACTCCCAGGGGGATTATTTTTACTCTTCTTTCACATTGAAAAGAGGAACAGTGGAGTAACTGTTATGTGTCCTAAGTAGCACTCCCATTCAGTGGTCTGTTTGATTACTTATAATGTGAGACATTTAAATGCAGATTTTTTACCACTGTGTCTCACAGCCTAAAAAAATTAATTAAAATGAAAAAAAAAAAAAAAAATTACAAATCCTAGTAATATTTATTCTCATAATCTTATATAAGATTTTTTTTCTTATAATCTTTAAATCAATTTTTATAGTTAAATATTTCTTTTACATATAGATGCCCAAGTATGTGCAATCCCACACAGTTAATATGTATAACTGGCTACTGAAGATCTAGGAATCTTTTCTCTTTTTTTCCCCTTACCCTACATCAAGATTATAATATCCCATTCGTCCAAGACTTCATCTCCACTCGCTTCAAGCTCCTCCACTGTAAACTCCAATTTCACCCTAATCCATATGCCCACTCCCTGCCATCGGACTCCAACCCCTATGATCCACCCCGACGACTAAAAAGAAGATGGCCCCGTGACCTCCTGGGGACATAATCTGTAAATAAATTGAGAGTGGTGTCATTGGTCACCTTCTCTCCTCATGTGATTGATATTGTATGATATTGTATTTTTTCCCCTCCTGATCAGATTATGATTTTTCAGTTTATGCCTTAATGTCTTGACATGATAAACTAGAATAGTGTGAAGTATTGGCTACTTTCTTCTTGATATTCAGATCAACAGTAATATGTACAAAAGAAATCTTCAAATTTACTCTTTAAATAGGTCTTTTGTAGGTTTATTATTTTTACCAATCAGATTGGCATACTGCAATTCTGATGATGCATAGTTGGGATCATTGATCTTTAAAGTAGTTTTTACTATCATTAAAAATATGATCCTGTGCAGAATTGAAGTACACATTTCACAATGCAATAACAGCTTCATTCTAGGTAGAAAATTAATTAAGATAACACATTTTCAAATTCATAAGTATGCCCTAACTACTCTCTTTTTAAAGTCAAATAATAGAGATCCAATCCAAAAGTCTTACTTTTGCTTGAATGTAAGGAACCATTTAAGAACTAAACAAATTTTATGATGGCAACTGCGTTTTATTGATATTTTGAATTTGATATTTTTGCAGAGTTTCCTAGATTTCAATTCTCTTATTTTGAGATATTAAATTCAGTTTTCTGGACTTGACTAAGTGGAAAATTACTGACAAAACATTCCTGTAGAACACTTCAATTCATAGCATTGTAAACAGTATCCAAACAAGACTACTTTTTGATAGTCTTTCTCTATGATACATGTTGCATTGTAGATTTTTTAAACCTACATTGCAACATGTATCATAAAGAAAAGACTATCAATAAGTAATGGCCTTATTCTAAACGCCATTGCACTGACGAGGTCTATGTTGTTATTGTATACCACTAACTTTTATAAAAAATGAAATTGTCTAGATTTCTTTGAAATAATAAGTATTAATAAAGTTTAAACGATTAATTTTTTAAATCAATCAAAACCTAACACTTTGGATCTTTTGAATTGCTTTTTTAAATATATGATTTAATATACATTTTAATAAAGTTGTTTAGTAAAGTTATTATAGAACAGTAATTATTGAATAAACATTTATTGTGTCCTATGCACATTTTTTTACTTAAAAATATTGAAAATGAAGCACTTTGATTATATACAGGTATATCTCTTCGTGAAAAAATCGGCATTTACTCAGAAACAGTATAGAATTTCTTATAAAAATATTTTCCATTTTGGTACTTTATATACAAATTACGTCTCTGGCTTTCTGACTTTACCAGAAATTACTTAAAAAATTAAGTAATTTCCTAATAATGTGAAAAGAAGAAAATGTGTTATGTTCACCAGTTTTTAAAATTCCTTGCTAATTAGGCAAAATTTTTATTCATTCATAAGAAATCTGGTCCACAATATGTTTTGAAACAAAAAATGTATTACATTCAATCAGATAATTAAAACTTATACTACTTTAGGTTCCTCACAATTTTAAGTCTTTTTAGTGATCATTTGGTTATAATCTTGCTTAATATCCAATAATTACTTACTTCTAGGTAACAAAGCATCTCTATAGTCAGCTTAATGATACAGGATTTGATGGGCTTAGCATGGACATCCAGAGAGGGCGAGACCATGGTCTTCCATCCTATGTGGCCTTTCGTAAGCTCTTTGGCTTTCCCTATGAACGTTTTGAAGACCTTTTGACCAACATTCATCCTGATGTAATAATTTACAATTATTGTCTTACTTTTAATTTTCTTTTCATATAGGATATTAACATTAAGGTTCACTTATATATTGAATAGTACTAATTGGATGCCCTTTAGCACTATAGTTTCATAAAATGAAGCTTTTTTAAAAATTAATAATTTACTCTATTTATTAAATATATTACTTTCAAAATCTTAGCCAGAATTTTGGGAAAAACTTACTTTAAAATATTACTTATTATTACTTACCTAAGTCTTAATTCTACATTGTAAATTTTGTGCATATATGCCATGTTATATAGCATGTCCAATACAAAGTATTTCCATTCTTGAAGGAAAATTTTGTACTTATGTAATTGTAATACTTGAAAATATTATCTTGCTTTAGAATACAAACAAATAAATAAGCCTTAAAAAAAAAACAACAAAAAAAAAAACAACTGAATATTGTTTCCTGATTTTTTTTTTCTTAAATTTCTTTAAGCTAGAAATTAATTTGTTTAAACCCAGAGTTTAAATTATGAAACATTGGCATACATTGGTGTTTATACTGTAGTGCTTACCAACATCCAATTTTACTATGATGAATACATTTACTTATGTTTAAAGGCTTTATTAATTTTGATATAAAATTTATTTGTAATTGGTCAATGCATGTTGTATAAAATTCTCTATTAATACATCTCAGTCATATTTTCATAGAAAGTAATGAGATGGACTAAGAATTAATATGTTCTATGTCAGGCTATACGAATGATATATTTACATCAATGTGATAGTTGTGTTTGTTTTTAATAATAGCTCTCTCAACATTTTTCTTTAGGTGGTGAAAAAATTAATGGCTGCATATGAAAAAGTAGGAGCTATTGACCTGATCGTTGGTGGCCTTGCTGAACTTCCACGAAAGGGCTCTGTGTTAGGTCCTGTTTTTGCTAACATAATCGCTGAGCAGATGGTGAAAACCCGAGTAGGCGATCGTTACTTCTATGACAATCCGAACCAGCCATACCCATTCTCTGAGAGTGAGTTGTTATCAACATAGAAATACTACCTTTCTATCCTATCATATTTGATTATTAATATGAGTTCTCAGTTTGTACAATTGAAGAAACAATTATTATTAATTCATATTCTAAACAACTCACCCTTTATATACATATCCTATTGGGATAAATTATGCTACTAAAATGTGTTAGTTGGTTTATAAAATGCAATTTATCTCATGAATCTCTGCCTAAATGAATATCTCACTTTTCCAATATCGCCCAGTGTTAATAGTATAGTCATTCTTTTCCTCTGATATAATGTATAAATCTTTAAAATTTTTTTGGATATTCAATATGAAATTATCTATTATACATTTATAAATCAATCATGTTTTAATATTTTTCTGCACTTTTAAAGCTGTAAAGCTAAAAAGCCTAACTAATTATTTTTAAAAACTTAAAAGCAAAGGTTTTATACATTTTTTTTTGCGGTATTTAATCCCACATAAATTTTAACAATTTTTAGTGCAAGGGACAGAATAAAAAATCTTAACTGTCCCAGGCCAGGACGCGAACCTGGATCCCCTGCTATCTGGGCCGGTGCATTTACCATTTATGCTACAGGGACATGTCTTATAAGTTATTAAATTCCCCGCACTAGTGTCGAGAGTCTAACTGTCCTGGCCTGGGACAGTTAGATTTTTTATTCTGTTCCCTTGCACTAAAAATTGTTAAAAGCAAAGGTTTTATTCATGTCTATTTATTGAATACTGATAATTATTATATTTTTTATAATCCAAATTCTATCCTAATTTTATTTATAACTAGTTATCATTTATTATTATTATTTACTGTGGTTTAAAGAGCNATTAAAAAAAAAAATACAGAAAAATAAGAAAGAACTTAGCGTGTACTTCACTTGATGGAGAAGCTGCCCAATGGCAGAACTCCTTAATCTCTATTTACAATATACAGGTTGTTTTTTTGTTTTTTTTTCTCTTCTTATTATTTATTTTTTTATATTTCAGAACAATTGAAGGCAATACAGCAAGTGAAACTTGCTAGCCTACTTTGTGACAATACTTCAGTTAAGAAAATGCAGCCATTTGCTTTCCATAAACCAGGGATGTTAGGGTAGGTATTATTTCTGCTTCATATAATTAAAATATATTATACTTTTTTAACACTTATTTTTCTTTATGGCTTGAAAGCCTTGGGGGAGTAGGACTTGTGTGAATAGAAAAAAGTTTGTATAAATCTTCAAAACTTTTACTTTTAAAATGTTCTTAAGGTTCTGGACTCAGAAATATAAGAAATATAATTCAGTTCCCAAGAGAAAACATATATCTTAGGTATGATTCATATTATGTGTATTATATTTATTTATTATTGTTCTCTACATATATCATACCATAAAAGTTGTGTTGTTAACATGTCTATAAGACTAACTGATTTTTTCTGTTTAAGAAGAATTAAACTCAGAGAAAGAAAGAAAAACTAAATGTGCCTTATGAGATTAAATTTTGGGTCTTTGGCTCTGTAATACAGTGCCATTACTACTAGGTTTTGATTTATTAAGCGATATCTTGAGTTTTTGTGTCATTTTAAAAATAATTTAATTATTTAATTACATTTTTTTTGTTTATTTTAAATAATTTAATATTTAAAACAATTTTATTTAAGCTAAAAATTATTATGGCTCTCTTACTAACAAGAATAAAGACAAAAATAAGAATTCAAAAATTCTTAAAGGTGATACCTTATCTCTCCGGAGATTAAAGAGGTTGTTGAACAGATTTTCATATATTTGAGCTAAAATTATTTAAATAGTGATACTTATAAAATAATATCATCTTACCGATTATGGCTTTTTGAAGTTGGTAATTTTACAATAATCTGTTTTGATGGAATTTCATAATGGAAAAAAATTCAGCCCAAATAAAGATTAAGTTATTATAATATTTTATTTTTCAAAAAAATATTTCAATTTATGAACCTAAACTCAATAAAACTTTTTAATAACAATTGAAAATAGTTCAGTAGGATTTTGAACCAGTGCTTTCTGAACATTAGCCATGCATTACATGGACTCACATGCTTCCAAATATTTTCTTATTAAACTTTTGAAATGTTTGTATCATTTTGTTGCAGGAATGAGCTTGTTGACTGTTCTGATAAAAGTGTAATAAAGAGGCTGAATTTAATATTTTGGAAAGAAAACACTTATTAACTTGTTGACGTAAATACAGACTTGTACCTGAGTATAAATATTGTATATTCAGTTTAATTTAAGAAAACAGTGTTGTCCAGTCATGTACTGACATTGCTGATGTGATGATCTCTTTATCTGTCCTAAGAATTATATTTTGTCTAATCCACCAAATGACTTCCATTGCCATTTGATGGAAACTTTTTTGTAAATAATATTGTTAAAGACTTAAAATATGAACAAAGAAGTTATATTTCTTAAAATGAAAATTATACTGTGAGCTTAAAATTAAATTATTTATAAATGTTCCTATTTATTTTAAATTAAAGGTTTTGATACCTATGGTTTTTCCATTTGTATAAAATTAATAAAAAGTTAAAAGTAACTTTTATTTTTATTTTGTTTTCATCACCCATAAAATTATAATTAAATGTATAATACCATAATTTTTAGAGAAATCATAAACATAGATCTAAAAATTTTCTACACGCTTATTTAAGATTCCATTGTTCATATTACTGATGAATTGAGTTTTTGTAAGGTCTATTGAAAAACTATTTCGGTGTAAATATTTTGCATGAATCATTAGATCCAGTTATGAATGGCATTTAAGTCCAATGTTTAACACAAGGTAAGCAGTTTATCTCATTCATAGGCCTATGAATATACGAGGGCGGGTCAATAAGTGCGTGACTTTTTAAATGAAACAAAGGTTTTTTGATAAAAAGTAATTTTATTTTTCAACCTAGTCTCCTTCGAGCTCTATACACTTCGTCCAACGTTTCTCCAATTTTTTTATCCTTTCCAAAAAATAATATTTCTCGAGCTTCTCAAAATATGTATTTGTTTGTGAGATGATTTCATCGTTGGAATAAAATCTCTTTCCGCCAAGCCATTTCTTAAGGTTCGGAAACAAGAAATAGTCACTCGGGGCTAAATCCGGAGAATACGGCGGATGAGGGAGCAATTCATAGCGTAATTCTTGAAATTTTGCCATGGAAACAACACACGTATAGACTCATGCATTGTCTTGATGGAACTTTTTTCTTGGCCAAATGCGGTCGTTTTTTTTTTAAATCCTCATTAAATCGGTCCAATAAGTTGGTATAATATTCGCCATTGATTGTTCTTCCCTTCTGAAGGTAATCTATGTGGATTACACCGCGTGCATCCCAGAAAACAGTAGCCATGACTTTATTGGCTGACAAACCCACTTTGGCCTTCTTCGGCGCTGATTCACCCGGCAAAACCTACTGTTTTGACTGCTGCTTGGTCTCTGGTGTGTTGTGGTGTATCCATGTTTCGTCCACTGTTACAAATCGGCGCAAAAACTCGTCCTTGTTGCGGTTGAACAACGCCAAACATTCGATCGAAGTTGTCACACGATTGCGTTTATGGTCGATTGTTAGCAAACGCGGCACCCATCTTGCGGATAGCATTTTTATACCCAAGTGATCATTCAAAATCGAAACCACTGACCCATGTGATATGCCTATGGCTTCCACAATCTCCCGCACTTTCAATCTCCGATCGGCCAACACCATATCGTGAATTTTTTCAATTGTTTCGGGTGTAGCGACTTCTACTGGTCGTCCAGAACGTTCGGCATCGATCGTGCTTGTACGGCCACAACGAAATTCTGTAAACCACTTTTTTACCATTGATATCGATGGTGCAGAGTCCCCATAGTATTTATCAAGCTTAGCCTTTGTTTCAGTGATTGTTTTTTTCCGCAAAAAATAATGCTTGATGAGCACACGAAATTCACTTTTCTCCATTTTCTCCACAATTCACGAAGTTGTTTGTCTTTAAAGACTGTCAAACACAAACTAAAAGACCCAGCGTGTTCAAACATTTACAGGAGTCTGCTGATAGATGCTTGTTGACAGGAGCAGTGTTGCCAACCTAATTATAAGGCGGGAAATTCAAAAAGTCACGCACTTAATGACCCGCCCTCGTAGCATAGGCATAGCAAATATACCAAGAATAAGCAAGGGACCCACCAAGGAATGCTATAAAATAAAGTATTTTTTAATGATTAAATTGAAAATAATAAGGTCAGCCTAATTAATTAATAATCAAAAATGTTTTTATTATAAAACGGAGCAAAAAAAAAAAAAAAAAAATGTATATAGGCAGACAGAGAACTGACAGAAACTTGTAAGAAAGTAAATAGTGGCTGATCATAACTTTCAAAATATAACATCTTAATCATGAAACTATTCTAGATGGGGAAAAAAATGCCTACCCTAGGAATATCCCTAAAACCCGCTCGTTAAAACTTATTAATAGAAATTCTATTGATATAAGCACACATTCATTATCTTCATTACTAAGATTAAAAAACAAGTTTAATAGTACTCCTTTGAATAAAATTGTATTTTGAAGCTTATTGATCCACAGTATATGCATCAGAGGAAACTAAATGGATTTTTGGCAACCGCGGTTTCAAATGTAATATGAAGATCTTCCAAGTCAGAGTATATTCAAATGCCAGAGAAAAGAGAGAAACAAATAGAGAGGACTATCTCATGGTGTAGCACATAGCTTATTGACTGCTTATCAATAAAAGCTAATTATTTATACAATAAATGCAAGGGAATAGTATGAAAAATTTGTTATTGCATTAAGTTTACATGGGATTAAATACCAAAACTTAAGTCATTATCTAATTATTTATTAATTATAAGCAATCTTTAGAAACATATGACTTGCAGCAAGCACCATCACCCATGCATTTAGTCTCACAAAATTAAACAACTAGATGGACCATCACATCACTCCGTTGAAGAATATGGCCATGAGAAATAGTGTATAGTGTATAGTTCAGCTTCCATGTGAAGAGACACTGAATTTCCTCATCTCATATAAGGAGCCAGTAAAGCCTCATTATCTGGTTACTTTCATGCCTAAGAGGTAAGAGCTACAAGTACTCACTGTTCACTGCAGTGATAATACTAATACTTCAGCTGTTGTCAGATAAGTTCATGACATCATATTTTGTTGAACTTGCCTATATACATTTTTTTTTTTTTTTTGCTCCGTTTTATAATAAAAACATTTTCAAACTTTACACCTATTGTTTCTTTGTAAAACAAAGTTAAAACGTTAATTCCTCTCAATTCGATTAGTTTACATTTTTCTTAAACTTAAAAGTTTAAATACTTAAACCAGTATCGATTTGAATCCCATTGAGTGAAGATTTCAACACTCCCGAGGATTAGCGGCCTTATCTCTCTACAGCTCAAACCTACAGGGAGTACCCTATTAATTTTTATTTTCTAAGAATTTTCTTTTCTTTTATTGTTCATTAAAGAAGTATTTTTATTTTTATTTTAAAAGCGTTATTTTATATTTTATAAATGGAAGTTGATAGTCTGGGGGAAAATAAACCCCCTGATATTTTATCATTGTTCAATAAAGAACAAAAATTCACAAAAAAATATGTATTAATGTCCCTCAATAGTGAAAACAATACATTTTCTTTTAATAATTATAGCCCGTTTGTGGTCTGTAAATTGATTAAAAGTTATTCTCCAAATGTTAATGTAAAATTCTTGAGAAGTGGATCAGTTTTGTTAGAAGTGAATAACTACAAAGACCTAGTTAAACTAAACAACATTAAAGTGTTTGACAATAAGCCTGTTAGATTTACAGCACATAAATTTCTAAATTATTCCCGAGGCAAAATATTCTGTTTTGAATTAGGGAACTGTACAGATGATGAAATTAAATCAGAATTGAAAGGACAGGGCGTAGTAAATGTTAAAAGAATTATTAGAAAAGTGCGTGGGGAATCCGTTCCTACAAACAGTTGGATCCTAACGTTTGAAAAAGCTCAATTGCCTGAATACATAGTGACTGAATTCCTGAGGGTACAGGTTCGTCCCCTAGAGCCCCAACCTATACAATGTTATAATTGTTATAAGTTCAGGCATTTCGCTAATAAATGTTCGATTAAACTGTGTGGTAAGTGTGGACAGTCTTTTCATGAAGGTCAGATCTGTTCCAATGAACAGAAATGTTTAAACTGTGGGAATTCTGGGCATCCTGCCTGGGACAGGAAATGTCCTAATTATGTTAAGGAAAAAGAAATTGAAAATATTAGGTCCCAGGAGCGTGTTACTTACAAGCAGGCAGAAAATATCCATAAGCAAAGACATAACACCTTGACAAAGACCGCAAATGACAGACAACAGGCAACATATGCTGAAACCGCCAATGTTTCTAATGTTTCAGAAGTATTTTCAAATCAAATACAAAAATTAATAGAAGTTATAAATGTATTTTCAAATAAAATTAATAATTTTGAAAATTATTTTCAAAGGTTTGATAATATATGTCCCACTGAAAAAAATATTAAAATTGATCAATCTGCATCTCCATCGATAGTTGAGAATAATAAACCAAAATCTCATATTCTCACAAGCAAATTTCCGACCTATAATAATTCAGCCAAGACCAATACACCATCAGAAACATTAACTATGGAGAAAACAAACTCTAATAATAAAAGACCATTATCAGTTTCATCTTCATCACTCTCCAACTCATCACTCACAGGATCAGGAAAAAATATAATAGTAATAAAACCACCAAATAAAAAAACTTTAAAAGATAAAAAATTAAATAAAAATAATTCAGATATAACATAATATGGTTTTTGATGATTT
>KZ807346.1:39083-50062 GCA_000696205.2 Oncopeltus fasciatus | reverse complement strand
GGGTGAAAAGCTCCGTGAGATAAAGGAGTACGTAGGAAAATGGAGTAGCAGTAGTCGGAATTCTAGACGGGAGGAAGTCATTTTGACGAGACTGCGGATTGGACATTGTCGTTTGACTCACGGACATTTGATGGCTAGGGAACCACCGGTGACGTGTAATTCATGTGGGGTGAGTCTAACAGTAAAACACATCTTCACCGAATGCAGGGCATACATTGGTGAGAGAGTTCAGCTCAATTTACCTACGGATTTAAGGGAACTGCTGGGTAATAACACTAAACATATTAATGAAATAATAAAATTCTTAGAAAAAACGAAATTAAAACGATCAATATAAAATGTATATGTGTGTGTGTGTGTTTGTGTGTGTGTGGGTGTACATTTATTATTTACTTCATTTCATCTTAATGACATTTAAATAATTTTCTATAAATGTTAACAAATTAATATATTCTTATTATATACAGATCTAAAACAAATTCGAGTGAATAAATCCTTATATCAATACATTATCTTTTACATACTATTTATTAAATTAAATTTTTAGAATCCCAAAATTTATGTAAAATTGAAAATAACTTATTTCTTTGGCTTCTAGAGAGTAAATCATAAACGAAACTCATTGAAAGCGGCCGAGGGGCTAGATGGGCCCTGGTGGGGTGGATGGGGTTCGCTGCGCGCGGGCCGGACATCGTCGGTCTGTCTGGTGGGTGGTGGGTGGCTGTTACTGGGACCATGAGGACTATGTTCCCTGCCCACCTTTGAGGGTCTGGTCGGCTAGCACACACGAGCAGATCCTCTCTCAAGGGCTGTAGCCATAGGGCAATAATGTTAATCCATGCATGTAGGATGGTCCTGGGACAGCTGCGTGACGCCTATCGGCTGATCGGGGTCCGGCTGGCGTGGGGCGGGTACCCGTCCGTCGCGCCGGGCCCGTCTCCTTGAGGCGGCTACTTTAACGATTTACATACCTCTAGGGAATTATTATCTATTATATTTGAGGCATTCATGACCTATATGGTTGATATGCCTTTAAAAAAAAAACAAAAAAAAAAAACATTTTTGATTATTAATTAATTAGGCTGACCTTATTATTTTCAATTTAATCATTAAAAAATACTTTATTTTATAGCATTCCTTGGTGGGTCCCTTGCTTATTCTTATAGCCTATGCTACGAGGGCGGGTCATTAAGTGCGTGACTTTTCGAATTTCCCGCCTTATAATTAGGCTGGCAACACTGCTCCTGTCAACAAGCATCTATCAGCAGACAATCAGCTCGTTTTCTACCTTTTGATTTTGATTGGTTATGAAAAAAAAAATATAATTAATGCCTTTGATCTTCTTAACAAGAATAAGAGAACAGTATAAGTATAAAAGGGTAAATATGAGTTGCTACGTTCTCACATAGGCTTTTAAATTCAAATAATATAATACATTTACAAACAATGTCCAATACCATTAAATTTATGAAACTTATTTGAAAATGTTCTCTTTAAAAATTAAGGGGGAAGTCTAAGGACGGCCAATAATTCATTTTTGAGTTCATTGTTATTCACCACCTTTATCTTTAATAAGGTAAATGCTTAGCTCTCATTTTTATCTGATTAAATGATATTCCCTTGAGTACATTTATATTTCTCTGTCCTTCCTATCTCTTTGCTCCTCAAGATCACAGGATTGTATTAACTGGGATCCTTCAGAATTCTGAGCCTTCCTTCGACCTAATGGACTTCATTAATTATCAGCCGCTATTGTCGGTTCATCTGTTTTCCAGAGCTATTGTTATATCGAACTGTTTCTTACAAGATGGATACCAGGACATCAGTGAAAAGAAAGGAAAATTCATTAACATTAAAGAACTGGTGCATTATAGTTAAAGTAAACTCATATTGGATACAGTCTATTTTAAGGACCCATTCAAACTATAATAATCATTTTTAAAATGGTTGTACGAAAAAATTAAAATGAAATTGAATATTTCACGAGAAGTTCTCATACAGATATGTTTATGTATATAATTTTAGTGACTATCATTGTTTGGTGTACAGTAGACAGTATCGGAGTTAATTATATTCAACAAATAAAAAAAAAAAAAAAAAAAAACGATCAGGAGAATATCCTCTATAACTAAATACATTGATTTGAAAATTGATAATTGTTTCGACATAGTTTATTCTCCTGTTTTAGTTATTCAATTAAAATGGACCAATTATGTGTACAATTTTAATTTTATACTGCTACACTATAAGACGTTTCGGTCCACATAAATCATCTTTAGTTTTACTATTCATGTTTAAAAAATAATAAATATTATTTATTCAAAATAGCAAAAAAAACAACAAAAAAACAATTACTTATATTTTGAAAATAACAATTAAATAGAGAAATAAAATACTTAACAGTAATGTACCTACATGTCATTTCTATTCCTTAATGTTGTTATCCTTTGTATAATTAGTCTATTTAATTGAATAATCAACAGAGAAATAGTGGCTACCAGTTGACCATTCCAATAAATTTTTCTATTTGTTCTTATTTTCACACTCACGCGTTCACACACACACAATAAATAAGAACAGGTGGAAGAAAGAGTAAAAAGAACTCACAAAAATAAAATTACTATTTTTTTCTTTTTGGGTGTTCACTATACTCAATCGCACCTTTCCTGTTTAAATAAATTAAATATATATATATAAATATCGTTGTCGCAAGTGTTTAATTTTCTCCCTCCCTCCCACACACACGCACTCTCTCTCTCTCTTTCTCTCAATATATATATATAATGTTTCAATGAAAATCATGTTTAGTGTATAGTAGGCAGTGTTGGAGAAAATAAGCAAAAAATACATTGAAAAAAATGTCATGGGAACATCAATGTTGGCACAATTTCTTCGGATTCGTTAAAAGCTGCAAGTATACTCATCGGATTTGATTAATATGTAGTTGCTGAAGTAGATAGAAAATCCCCTAAATGCAGTATGAGAAGTGATTAGGGGATGACACTGCGTCATGTCCAAGGGTGTGGACTCGGCAAACTTGCGGTGGACCTGCGCGAGGTTAACAAGCCGCTCAGCAGAGGGCGCCTGACCACAGGTGAGAGAGTCTCCTTCAAGCCCTCTGCCATCACTGCAGGTAGTGAGATTTGTGTCTCCCCAAAAGGCAGGTTTTGGAATGGAAGAACAGCAACTTCCAATGCACCCCTGACAGAAAGGGTTGCACACAAAGTATGCGGACTAGTCCGGCAGGTGAAACCTCTGCCATCTATGATAAGGCTATGATAAGCAGAAGGACTTCTTGTAGAAGCTGCTACCGAAGACACACAGTGATGCACTGCCCGGTAAAACCGGATGGACCGGATTATTTGTGAATTTGGACTTTGCAGAAAGCATCTAAAATCATTTCAATCAATTGCGAAGAAATGTCAGTGTTTCTCTGTCGTCAATCATCCCCTAATTACTTCTCATAGTGAATTTCGAGGCTATTTATGCCTACTTTAGCAACCAAATGTTATGTAAAGAAAAACTAACTAACAACACTAACTGTTCATCAGAAGACATCGAACTCCAAGGCATCAAACTTATAAACTTAAACAAAGACAAACATCTGACCTGCAGTGGTATATCTTATAATTACTCATCCTACTCATATGGAAAACCTGTAACTTAAAAAACTAAACTTAATTTTTCTGTAAACAAGACAAATTTTACAATTAATTTTAAGTCCATAAGTTTAAAATACATTAAATTCAACCACATAATACCTAAAGAACATGCATTTGAAACACAATTTTTTAATTTTAATTAAAATTGATTTTCGGTCTGCGGGCGGAGGGGCGTGGCAAAATCAAATTTTCATTTCCAATTTGCCTTAAATGCATGTGTTTCTTTTTTTATCTACACCATATGTAAATTATTCTGTGAAAAACTTTATGATAGGTATTCCATGAATTTTTATTTAAAGGCCGTAAATTTCATTAAAGGCTCTATTTAAATCGTGTGATAATACAACACTAATGTTTGCTTAGGGCCAGTAACGCCCTAAAATTTTTTTTTTGGGCAAAAAGAAGTTTGCTGAGTCCGCTAGTGAGTTATAAATGTCAATGTTATTATAACAACAACTCAAGAATTTAAGAGTATTTTGTTTTTAATCTAGGCCGAAACCCTGACTAATTTCTCCAGCATGAAGTTATTAGTGTTAATAAAAATTTGTATATGTAGTGTATATTGTATATATATTGTATTTGTATGTATTGTATATATGTGCCTCTTCTTTTTAAGATATTGGTTTAAACCAAAATATAAAATAAAATAAATTTTTATGCCAAACCATTGGAAAAATTCTTTATTACTGGATAAATAAAATGTTTATTAATTTTGGTGTAATAGGACGACAGTTCTTAGACCAAATCCTCCGATCTTAAATTAGTGTTTCGAAAATTTTTGTCAAAAATATTATGTGTAAATCGAAATTTTGTAATCGATACAAATAATTTTTAATGTAATCGATTGCAAGTTAATTATTTAACAATATAATTACGAAGGTTGAACATTCTAGAACCAGCCTTTATGAACTCACATTTTACATATCTTCTCTGGCTTGGAAAATTAAATTAATCATTTACTCCTATTTATGACCTTCTAAATGTAAATGGAAAATATTTTGCACCTTATGGATTTATATTCACTATTTACGGATCAATACATATTTGAAGAAATATTCTGAAACAGTGAAGACATAGTGGAGTAGATAGATTTTCTTGAAAGTAAGTAAAATTGTAATATGATTTCTAAAAATAGTTTATTTTATACTACATAATAATAAATAATCATAAACCAATATTGTATGATAATGAATAGTTATGAAGAAAATTATGGTGCATATGTATATGATGTTATAGAATCTGAGTGAAATACTACACTTTAGGAAGAAGACATATTAGTTCTCTAAAAAAACATAAAACTGAGGTTATATTTTCGTTGCCAGATAATATAACTTTTATTAAAATCAACTACCGACAAAAACTCATGTCAAGATTTGAAAATAAAATGAATACACAACAGAGAGGTATAAAAATTTTTGAGGTTTCGGGTGAGATAAAATAAATACGCCGAAAAACAAAAATGTATTAGCTAAAAAATGTTTTACTATTGCCAATTTTTGGATGATAAGAGCTATCATCAGGGCTGAGATTTTCATGAAAAACACCAGATGAAAATTATAACTAACTCTA
Organism: Oncopeltus fasciatus; assembly: GCA_000696205.2. Lineage (NCBI taxonomy): Eukaryota > Metazoa > Arthropoda > Insecta > Hemiptera > Lygaeidae > Oncopeltus > Oncopeltus fasciatus. The sequence goes on along the minus strand of KZ807346.1, from coordinate 44,831 downwards.
TAATAAATAATATTATGAAACTGTAAATAAAAGGATATAAATTGAATGATGGATGTAGGATTTAGAAATATAAGAACTCATTCCAAAATAAGTGAAAGGCTTAAAGTTAGGACAGAAGGGTGATTTTTGCTGTGAGTTTTGTTGTGGTAGAATGCAGAAGGGTTGTTATAAATATTATTTATGCTATATTAGTCCAGTTTGTTTCTTTTATACATGATTTTTGGCGAAGCCGAAGATTTAGTCTCTGAACATGGAATTTTATAAACTTTGTGGAAAGTAGTAGTAGTAGATCATAATGGAGGGCAATCAACTTCTAGGTTATTACGCCCTATAAATACCTTTTAATATATTTACTATAAATTAGTTAATAAAAGGCAGGAATCAGGATTATTTCGACCACTATAACAACCTAAATTAGAGGGTTTTGTGTCTTATATTAGATATATTTCAAATTAGATAAAATAATTTTTTTTTTTCATTGTAATAGTTTTGAATAATTCTTAAGAGTTAACAAAGAAAAACAGTGAACTATACTAGTAATCTGGTGAGCACTGAAGAAGAGGAGGATAAATTTAAAAACAAAATTAAATTATTCAGTTTTATACCACGTTCCCTGCAGTCAAGCTCTAGATTGCGCATTTTTTTTAAATATAAAAAAAAAATTAATTTTACTATTAGATGTTATTTTTGTTATTTTTGGGGTTCGGTCAAGGTAGTATTCTCTCTTCGATAATATAACTATTGGCATAGCCCTTCAAATTATTGATAAACATTGGAATATAATCCAAGACCACACTACACTATCCCGGTCTACATATCTCGAGTCCCTTTCCCTTTCTTGTACGTCCGGCTATCTACTGTACCAAGGTAATTACTANGATAAACTGGGCAAACCTCTATGATGTGCTGGATTGTTAGGTGAACTTGGCAGGTATTACACTTAGGCGGCAGATCTTTGTTAATTAGGTGTATATGAGTAAGGTTCGTGTGACCTATCCGCATACGGGCTTTGTGGAAAGTATAAGATGGCGTAGTTTTTTATTAGTATGTGTTTTTTTTAAATTTTATTAGTGAGTCTGCCCTGGAAATTTTTTACGTGACACCAGGTGGCCAACAAATATCAAACACTACTCAATAAATATGTTTCTAAAGTTTCATTTTGTCTTATGGTTTTGCATATAACATAATCGTTAGGACTTAGCCTTTCTAGCGTCAAGTGTGTGAGTGAAACACAAGATTTGTGATCCTGATGATGAAAACTCTACTTAAGAACCTGAAGAGTTTGAAGTACCCGATCTTAAGTCTTGTTTATCAAACACTGACAATGGCAGGGCTTTATTTAACAATTACTCATAAGTAGAAAACAAGGAGATTCATTCTTAATTATATCAGGCTATATGTCTCAGCAAGCTAGTAAAAATGTCTCTCAAAACAATCCTCCATTTATATAAGATGCTTTAATCATCTCTCCGCAATAAAATAGTTATTAGAGAGAATGAGTGATTGAAGATAAACAGTTAAGTTTCTGTCGCCATTACACCTACCCCTAAGTTGATTTAACACCCTATAAATTGTCCCAGTCAACATTTATTTGTTTTGTCCTAATCACATTCCATGATTATCTTATTCTCTGTGAGATGAAAACAAAATGAACACAAACAAAATAGAATGCTGAATAGGGTAGTGAATTAGGAAAGCATTAAACTACAGATATTCCAAACCAAACCTGGTGACAAATCAATATCTCGAGATATTAAAAATCATACCGATATGATGATTTTATCATATTGGTTCAATGGTTTTAATTAAAACACACACTAAGAGAAAAACTTATTGACCAAAAGTGATTATTTCTTTATTTTTATTTTAATAATTAAACGTTCTAGAGGATAAAGATGCACACAAACACAAACATAATTTTTTCATCCCAGTTTAGTTATATCTATTAAATCTCTCTGGATCTGTCAAGATCTGTTAAATCCTTCCTTATAAAGTTTTATGGCTAGCTAACAATATCCATATTTTAAAATTAGTTTTTTATTTATAAAGTCTCAAAAATATTATTTAAATTTTTTTAAAAATATGTTTTAAATTTTTATGTAGTAGCTACACGAACAAATGGAAGAGCAGAAAATACATAAGAATGGTGCATTAAATCTTCAATTCTTGTCACATCTGAAATTATAAGTTAAAAAATCTGTAAATAATTTGAGAGTGGTGTCATTGGTCACCTTCTCTCCTCATGTGATTGATATTGAATGCCATTTTTTTTTTCTAATTCATTGTGGTGATCAAATTACAAAATGTTTTAATTTAACAGAATGTAATAAATAAATAAAAGTTTAACATAAATAATAAAAAATCTGTCATGAGAGCAACGATCAGATCAGAATCAGAATCAGAATTGGAATCGAAATCAAGATCGGGATCAGAACAGATCAAATTAATCACAATATGTGATTAATATATGTATTTATAATGGACTAGAACGGATATATATAGAAATATATATGTTTATAATGTGCCATATTTTTAGCTTCACCAATGTATGAATGGTAAATGAATATTTTTATCAATATGAAAATTATAGTACCAGCTTGAATAGCTTCACTTCTCAATCTGATATGATATTCAAATGACCACTATCCTACATTTTGGTACATTAAGCTATAAATATCACTCCTTGTAACGCTAATAATTCCGGTATCCATTAGATTTACTGTAAATCCGTAAACTTTATTGATTTGAAGTATCAGGCAAATGGGTGGAGCGGTTAATTCGCCTGTCCTACTGAAGAGTTAACCCCTGGCTTAATAGAACGGCGATTTGCGAGGATTTTGGCTGCAATATTGTTCGTTGTGACAAGTTTTGTGCATTTAAATCTGTATATGAGCAGTTGAGCCTTTTCTTGGGTCACAAAATTACATTAAAAAAAAGTACGATACGGCTGGTATCTAGAATATTGTGAGAGATTCTAGAATATGTGTTTAAAAATATCAAACAAAGTACCCTTCCAATTAAGAGTTTGTGAATTTTTATATCAGAACAAGTTTCAAGAACTTTGTCTTAAAAGTAAAAATAATCTTGAAGTTATTCAACCACGTTCCCTATAGTCGTACATTTAAGGAGTACGAATATGATTTAGATGAATACCACCGTGAATATCTTGATTTCTTTACAGCAAATCTGGTGAAACTGGTTATATTGGTATGTAAAAAATACTAAAGTAATTTAAAAACCAAATATATTTGGTGTAGTCGTCCTTTGTTGTACAATTTCTCGTCTTATGTTGCGGTACAGCTCGTGCTTAGTTTGCTAAAATTCAAATTGCCGTATTTCACACACCAATAAACTTCGCAAACTCGCATTATGCTCATCTGTTACGGAGATACCTTAAGCCCACCTAAACCAATAGAGGCATTGGCTAACTGATTTACGCAGTTTAGTATATACTTAAAAATACATAACCTGAAAACCTATTTAACAACCTAAATTAGAGGGTTTTGTGTCTTATATTAGATATATTTCAAATTAGATAAAATAATTTTTTTTTTTCATTGTAATAGTTTTGAATAATTCTTAAGAGTTAACAAAGAAAAACAGTGAACTATACTAGTAATCTGGTGAGCACTGAAGAAGAGGAGGATAAATTTAAAAACAAAATTAAATTATTCAGTTTTATACCACGTTCCCTGCAGTCAAGCTCTAGATTGCGCATTTTTTTTAAATATAAAAAAAAAATTAATTTTACTATTAGATGTTATTTTTGTTATTTTTGGGGTTCGGTCAAGGTAGTATTCTCTCTTCGATAATATAACTATTGGCATAGCCCTTCAAATTATTGATAAACATTGGAATATAATCCAAGACCACACTACACTATCCCGGTCTACATATCTCGAGTCCCTTTCCCTTTCTTGTACGTCCGGCTATCTACTGTACCAAGGTAATTACTACAACCAAATTAACGATCTGGCTATGGGAAGTAACCTTGCTCCTGAAAGTTCAAACATCACCCTTAATGACCACCTATCTTGACCGAACTCCAACAAAAGTAACATCTAATGATAACAATATCTACGGTAAAAAAACAACAAATAAAAAAAAACAAAAAAAAACTCCATTATAATTAATTTTACCTTCGACTTTGGAAATTGGCTGACATCGGTCGATGCATCTGATGAGGGGAAGGGTTTTAGAGTCTGCTGGAAGCTGCATACAGAAGGTAATGCAGTTAGGGGAACTCTGGAGAGTGCATTTAAGTAGGCGTCCTCTACTAAAAACTCGGCCATAGAGAGTCTCCGTCAGCTGGGAGACATGCAGCCTGCACAATGGGTGCATAACGCCGTCTCCAAGCACACGGAATAGTAGAATTATAATAAGAATTCAAACGAAAATAATGAAAAATGAAGATATTCTTGCGTTAAAAATCTAAAATTATAATTTAGGTACAGCTGAAACTGTAAAGATTTTACGAACAGTCATATTTAAGAATATTCCGAGGAGTGTTGAGTAGATTGTCCCTGTCCATTTGTCCACGTAACAGAAATTTTGGTGAGGTTTTTAGCGATCCAATGGGAATAATTTCCTCAACGAAGCGAGTTCTTCGGCATCCTAGTCGAGGAATATGTCTATTTGATCTTTCCAATCATGTCATTATGGCGCGCAGCTTAAACTAAGCATATTTCCCATACTCACTGATTACTTCAGTAATGGCAACAGGTCTTTTGAATTATATAGAGACAAATATTAAAATAACTAAGTGCACTGACTCCTTGGAGCACTTACATGGCATTAGGTTGGAGAAGTTAATTTAAATGTACATTTTCTTTACGTTTTCGAAAACTTAGGTAATTCCGAGTGGAGGAATAGTTTTGTAGCATGAAATGTATGACAATTTTCAGAATTATTGGAATTTGAAGTAAAAGTAAATTTCCAGAATTTTTTTAATTAATATTTTTTTGAATATTTAATAAGTATGTAATATAAATTTAGCAAAGCTAAATTAACTTTAAAATAATGACCAATAGGAAATACTGTATATAATAATATATGTAAATATGTTATTGTTGTAAATAATAATAATAATTTAATGTATAGTAAAAAAGAATGGGTAGGGGAAAAAAAACTTAAAAAAGATACGTACTTTTAATTTGCATTTAAACCTTTTATATGTAAAATAATGTTTTTCACAACTCAAATACATTTTTTTATTTGTCAATTTTTTAAGTATAATATTGTTTGTTTGTTTTGTGTCTGTTTATAGAAAATATTTCTTTTGATTACATTTCTTTGGATGGATTGGGACAGAATTTTTAAAATACTAGGATTCAAATAAAAAGACCAATTCGCTCATAAATTGTATTATTTCCTTTAAAAAAAAACTGAGCACTTTTCTAGCTTATAGCTCTATGTTCAAAGCACAGAAATGTGTATTATTTTTCATAAAGCTCTTAAATATGGAAATTACTTGTATATTTATCATAATGTTAATATTCCAATTCCATTTCTACAGGGCTCTGCTCTTAATGCAAAATAAAGTATTTGGACCAATAAAGTTTCAATTTTTTGAATGACACCATATTTTTATTGTCCAATAAATAGGATCGATGAAGATTAATAGAAAAAAATTGATAGTTGCCTCATGGTACCAACATAAATAACTAGAAGATAGGTTTTTTATTATATTACCTCACATTAACTGTTTAAAATTTACGTGGGATAATATACCACAACTAAATTAATATT
>KZ807346.1:14491-31886 GCA_000696205.2 Oncopeltus fasciatus | reverse complement strand
TCATTCTCTTTTCAGCCCTGAAGAAGCCATCACATGATGTGCGAAAGCTCGGCAAATAACAACAATTTGACTCGGTCCAACCCGGAAGATGAAATGGTACATACAGTTTAATCAAGTTACCCAGCAGATTTCTTCTACATTGAAGGATCATTATTTGAAGTTGCTCTTCTCAAATTTATCTCCCATAAATCGATTTAGCCTATAAAGTGGAGTACAAAATAAATATTTGAAAGTATTTTTCTGCATTAACCAGCTATGAAAAATTATGAAATTGCTGGGTGGACCTTCAAGCAGCTTTGAAACAAAACTACTTTGCTGTTAGTCGTTGGCTAGTTTGCCGCGCTGTGCTTACTGCCGAAACCAATTTAGAAGGTACTGACTCTGACTGAATCGGAAGGCATTTCTGATGATTGTTGATAACACTGATGAGGGAAGTGGAAACATGGAGGTGGAAGTCTTGAAGGGAATGTAAGCTCGAGCTGCACTTGTTGAATATTCAGACAGGGGGTCGTAAATTACTTCAAGATACAGCAGCAAAGGATTGATCTTACTTCTACCATAGACAACAAGAGCATAGCAGACAGGGCGTCTCCTGACTTATTTTATCAAAATGTCTAGTACCAAAACAGTACAAGAGACAAATAAGAAAAGATAAATTATTATACTTTTGATACAATTAATACTCAAAATGTAGACCATTGTTATCTACCGTGATTAGCCACTTTCTAGGCAATTGCTCGATCCCATGCTGATATCAATCTTTGGAGTGGCTATCAAAGAATCATAAACAAGCTTGAGTGTTAAATTTTTTCTCTTACTTATATTTTATTTATATTTTAAATTTTGAACAACCATATTTTCAGCTTCTCCAGTGTAGAATGATGGGTAGTTATCACGTGAAATTCTTCAAATTTCGAATCGTGGAACCAATACAGATTAGCCAAATTCCTATATGGAAAATCTGCTAAAAATAATTTCCTCCCCCCTCTATGTAACTTAGAATTTTAAGTATATTCTATAGAATAGAATATTTATGTAGTATATGTATACTAAGCAATAATAATATTGTATAACACTTTAATGGAAAAAAATAGTTGTAGCATTTAGGCGGTAAATACTTCTGGAAATTTCTTAAAGGTATCATGTATCATGCACTCATGAGTAGCCCATTTTCCAGAATAAGTGTATTATATAGTTTATTTACAAAGGAAGTAGAGTAAAGCGAGAACATGGGACTACTTCCACAGGGTGGGGGAAAGACCGCTGTCCCGGCGAGCACTTAGCACGTGTAATGCCGCAGAGGTCCGAGCCTGGGCATAACTCTGAGAGATAACAAAGTTACCTGCGGCTCTGTTTTGTATCTGCACCAGCGTTCCTGCAACCCCTTCATCGCTTCCAGTGGCTCAGCTAGCCCTCTGAGAAAGAGATGGACTGCTGGAGGTGGGAGAGTTGGAGTTCATAGAGAGACAGAGTGAGTGATACAATGAGGAAGAGAGGGTAAGGGGGGGGGAGAGAGGCAGAGGGAGGGAGAGAGAGAGAGAGAGAGAGAGAGAGGGGGGGGAGAGAGAAAGAGTGAGAGAGGACTACTTTCAGCACATATCTAGCGTCGCCAGTAGGCGAAGAAATATTTACTATACATTATAATGCACAAAGTCATGCACATGTAAAAATAATTTACAACACAATTGCAAAATGGAATGACTGAAAATAAAGAGCAAAGAGAGTGAGTCGCTGATCAAAGGCTTAAACGAAGGTAGGCAAAGGAAATTGAATTGCGAAGCGAATCATATTTCCTGTTGCGGAAAAAGTAATTTCGATAGAGAATGAATATCAAGAGAGGTGAATATAATCCAATGTCACTTGATACATAGAGAGATGTTCATTAGGGTTCACGGAGGATCCGACAGAGTGAACCACTAGTGTTAGCAGCGTAAGGCATCCTACTGGCTTCTGGACCTATATCTATGGAAATTATACTTTTGCTTTACACGAATTACAATATGTTTTGTTATTAATATGCGACATTGTGAAATGTCGTATGTCATCCAGCATTGAAATCAGCATTGATGTTCATTAATATTTGTATATGAATACTCTAAAACATTTATACTTCAATAATACAAATAACAAAAAAAGTATAGAATATTTCTTGTTTAGCTTTTGAATAGTTTTATTGGGTTTTGTCATTTGCAGTTGACAAAATGTTTCAAATGGCATTTCGGGTTAAGCATAAATCCTCACCATTGATGAACCAAATTATATAGTTTATATATAATTATTTAAAGTTGGGTAAAAAGTTATCTTGCGTTTTAAAGCATATTTTGATCAGTTTAATCAATGTTCACGTAGGCTTCGTCGGTCGTAAGATGTATTTGCCATTTCATCTTCCGGGTTGGACCGAGTCAAATTGTTGTTATTTGCCGAGCTTTTCAGCCCTGAAGAAGCCATCACATGATGTGCGAAAGCTCGGCAAATAACAACAATTTGACTCGGTCCAACCCGGAAGATGAAATGGTACATACAGTTTAATCAAGTTACCCAGCAGATTTCTTCTACATTGAAGGATCATTATTTGAAGTTGCTCTTCTCAAATTTATCTCCCATAAATCGATTTAGCCTATAAAGTGGAGTACAAAATAAATATTTGAAAGTATTTTTCTGCATTAACCAGCTATGAAAAATTATGAAATTGCTGGGTGGACCTTCAAGCAGCTTTGAAACAAAACTACTTTGCTGTTAGTCGTTGGCTAGTTTGCCGCGCTGTGCTTACTGCCGAAACCAATTTAGAAGGTACTGACTCTGACTGAATCGGAAGGCATTTCTGATGATTGTTGATAACACTGATGAGGGAAGTGGAAACATGGAGGTGGAAGTCTTGAAGGGAATGTAAGCTCGAGCTGCACTTGTTGAATATTCAGACAGGGGGTCGTAAATTACTTCAAGATACAGCAGCAAAGGATTGATCTTACTTCTACCATAGACAACAAGAGCATAGCAGACAGGGCGTCTCCTGACTTATTTTATCAAAATGTCTAGTACCAAAACAGTACAAGAGACAAATAAGAAAAGATAAATTATTATACTTTTGATACAATTAATACTCAAAATGTAGACCATTGTTATCTACCGTGATTAGCCACTTTCTAGGCAATTGCTCGATCCCATGCTGATATCAATCTTTGGAGTGGCTATCAAAGAATCATAGATTTTTTAAAGAAGAATTTCAATTCCGCAAAATTATAAATTGTTTTTTCCTTGAAGAAACAAGTGGTAATCCGATGACGCGAGGTCTGAACTATATGGCCGATGAGGAAGAAGATCGAACCTATGAAGCTCAATAAATATTTCCTTGTCTCTACAGAAAGTGTGAGGACGAGCGTTATCTTGTTGGAATAGTAAATATATTAAAGGGTATTTATAGGGCGTAATAACCTAGAATTTGATTGCCCTCCATTATGATCTACTACTACTACTACTACGAACAAATTTGTGATGAATAACACCTATGAATTTTAAAAAAATGCAAAATATTGATTTTTTTTTTCTCATAGCAACCAGAAAAGAAGTATGACCTAGCTATTGCTTATGGGTATTCATATTTTCCTAGTAAATCCGATTTTCATGACAGGTAACAAGCTACCAGTAAAGTTTCATATCAGAAGAGATTTTAAATTAATTTTAACAAATTTCTAACTTCTTAGCTGATTGTAATAAATGTGGGATACAATTTTTTCCCAGTAATGGTTTAAAATTAGGGGAATTTTGTACACACAATGTCATATTTCTTATTTGAAACAAACAATGCTTTTTATGAAGAAGTGAATAGGATTTAACAATTCGTGAGAATGCTCTAAAAGTACAATTAAGCATTAAAAGTATTAGTTATTTAATATATTTACAGTCCTTTGAAATTTCGAATTTAATGAAACGATAATTTTTTTAAAATGTGCGTGTCTATCAACGTTCTATCTTCCATAGTATTCAAATTTTCTTAAATTTTAATTTTACATGCAGGTAATATATATGCCGAAATTTTGCTGATAATGAAAATTGGAACTATAGAAGGTGGATTTCATGAAATTTCCAGTACAAGTAAAAAATGTTTTTCAATGTAGCGCATGTAATATACAATAAGGTGTTGATGATTAAATAATGAATTTCAACCCAGAGAGGTTTACTGATAACAGGAAGATTTTAGAGGTAAATGGAGAAATTGAAAATAAAGTGCAGGGGTTTTCTGAATCCTAATAGTAGTATTGGTCAATTTTCTGAATGAAAATTGAACTGACACCAATAAAAGCAAAAAGTTCGATAATGAGTAAAATTGGATCAATAAGAGCAGGTATGTTCATTAAACGTGCAACTAAATTACTTATAATAAATAAATACAGTTTTAAATAAATCATTTTCCCAGGATTCTATTTCTCAGATGTAGGTTAATAATACTCATCAGAAAGGTCAGAAAGTTCAGTCAGAATCAATCATTTCAACCCTGTTCTGAAGCATAGACAGCCAAAAAACTAATCTCAAACTTGTTTGAAGATCCACCCAGGGATTTCAGAATTTTTCGCAAGTGGCTTATGTAGAAAAAACTTCCGACTATTCTTTCCGTATTAGTCTTGAGAGCCGTAGAGGAACTTCATTAGAGCCACATAAAAAGCTTCTTTAACAGAACAAAACCTTCCCTGTAACCTATCTCATTGTTTTTGATAAAGGTGTACTCGGAATCGCTGATAACCCAGAAATCTTTTACTCAGTAGGCAAAGTTTTTACAAACCTATTCCTCCCTTTCTGGGTTGAAAAAGAATCTCTACTCTGACGATTGAATCTCTAGTCCCATTTCCTGGACCAACTTGTGCCCTCTTACCCAGATCATAGTAACTCNTTATGTTAAAATAATTTTTCAACTTGAAACATATTACCTAAATGAAAATAATTTTCGAATTTTCATGGGAGATTTAATTTGAATCTCTTTTTCAATAATTTTAGAAAAAGAATTTCAAAGTAATAATAGAAAGTTGACACAAGATAGTTTATACATAGACATATACATTAAGAGGAAATAACTCTTATCATTCATACTGACATTATTAAACAGTTAATTATATACAATTTTGGTTTAGATAAATAGAGTATTCACATAAGGAAAATAAATGAAAACCCTCACGTTGTATTAAAGTAGATTAGAATTTTTTTCTTTCTAGAACTCAAAGTGAATTTAAAGTCATCTGTAAAAAAAAGTTTAAAAAGTATTAAACATTATAATACTGATTTTTTTTGTTTTTATAGCGATGTGAAGAATTTATTCTTGTTAAAATGTATTCAAATAAGGCGAAAATATTTTGGTACAGAAAGGAATCAATTAACTTTCTTATCCTTTCAGCATTCTTTTTGATTCTCCCAAGCACAACAATGTATTCTGGGTATCTGGAGTTGAAAGCAAAGAAGAAACAATTAAATATCTTGAATATCTTAAATAGAAAAGTTTCACTTGTAATATAATCTCTTCTTGTTATCAAAAGTTGTTTTTTGCATTGAATGTCTTTGACATCTCTAATACGATACAACCCGAGCGTTCACAAAAATTGTGACACATATGCCCATCCGTGCATCCAACTGCACGCCCACCCACAGTTTTCATGGCAATATCAGCAAAAGTGGGCTCAAGGAACCTCAAAATAGTAATGATTTTTAAAAAATAATTAAAAATGTTCACGTTATTCCAATATTCTATTCCTGATTAACATTTTAATCACAGTTGTGCCCAAACTCCAATCAATCCCAATTTACATTTACCTTCCCTTCAAAGATAGTCAGGCTCTCCCAGCCATGTCTAGTTAGTGATGGAAGCAAGACATATTAAAATAAATAAATAATAATAAAAATAAAATGATAAATTTATTATTCTTGGGAACCTTAGTTGTTTCCACACAGTATCATTATCCATCATTTCTTAGACACGTTCTCCTTCTCTGCAGCGCCAATGATACCTAGTGGATATTCTACTCAGCCTGACACTCGGAGAAACATTTCGTCAGGGAGGAGACCAAGAAAAATGGGATAACTGATGCTGACAAAACAGTTAACAGACTTTAATATTATCATCCCTTGACGCGTTGAAGTTCAGACTTAAAGTTCAATAGAAAATTTTAATATTTAAAAAAATTAAAGTCATAAGAATGCATTCAGTCCTGCCCATCAAGGTGCACATAGTTTTTACAAACCTATTCCTCCCTTTCTGGGTTGAAAAAGAATCTCTACTCTGACGATTGAATCTCTAGTCCCATTTCCTGGACCAACTTGTGCACTCTTACCCAGATCATAGTAACTCAGAAGTACTGCGAAACCTCTTTTAGTCAGTAATCGCTTTATTTTATCCTCTGAACGTACGAATCTCCTTATTTAACATTCTTTGGAACATCTTCGCTCTTAGGGGAAGACAAGACATTCAGAGATTAGAAGCTGACTACTTGCCCTGTCTTTATTTATTCTATCGCACATAATGCGTTCATCGAAGGTTTAAAAATAAGGTTTAGCCATTTTGCTGCTTTTAGAGAAGGTTGTGGTCCCTTTTTCTATTAGCTTAGAAAAAAGTTAATTTCCTTCATTTGCTGATAAGTCATCAGAATAATGGACTATGCGATTTATATAAATTTATAGTATAGTATTCATACTATACTATATATGTTCAAAAGGAGAGTTTGTTGACCGTAGATATTATTCTAAGATAATTTTAGTTGGGGTTCGGTGAAGGTGGATCCAAAAAACACAAATTTAAAAAATGTATTTTTTAATAAAGGATTATCTGCCAATGNTTGACAATATTTCAGTTTACATTGTAAACCATTTTCAGGCGAGATATCTCATGAAGGCAACAGGGGTCGAGTTGTCACCTAGAACTCTCGCCTTTAGGATATAATTCGTCTCAAAATGGTTTACAATGCAAACCGAAATATTGTCAGATAGTAAAAATACATTTTTTAAAATCGTACTTTTTTTTATTGACATTGACCAAACCCCAAAAAATTTTCAATTAATTATGGATATAGGTTGTATTCAGTCCAAGAATGAATGATAATCCATTTTTCACAGTTTAAAGATTTAAAGTTGGTTTAAAATCTAAACGGCAGCACTTTTCGATTTTTTATGACGTCATTTATTGAAAGCACTGAATTTTACATTTTGTCTTAGGTTATTCAACCCTTAAAAATCTAAAATATTCATGCCTTCCTCATTATTCGCGTTACGATAAAAAAAGTGCGCAAAACGAAATAGACATGAAATGTAATTTTGTAACATATGCATTTTATTACTTTTTTTAACATGCATATTAAAGCAAATGTTCAATAATACAAATTTGTAAGTTTCTCTTCTCTGTAAAAATAGTTCAGGCCCCCACTTTTGAAATACTTTAACTTAATGTGTTATTATTATTATTGCTGAGGTTTTGTGAAGCCTCAAACGGATTTGTTTTTGATTGAAATCGAATTGTTGTATATGCTCTAATACACATTGAATTAAAATATATTTTCTCCAGTGCACTAAATTATGTCTATACGAATCACTATTGAATTGCAGAAGTGACAAATATCAGCAATGGTGCTATCCCCAAACATTTCAAAAAAAGGAATTCCTAACACAACGAACCATCTATCTTTGGGTGTTGCTCTCGCAGGTTTCCAGTTCTTATGGAAACACCCTTAGATAGGACCGGACACAGGAGTCTACAGTGCTACATATTATGTTAGAGGTTCGTTGGCCGACAATTATTTTATTTTTATTTTTTAACTTTTATTTATTTATAACATTCTGTTAAGACGACTATTATGCTGGAGAAATTAGGGTTTCGGGCAGGATCAGAAAAATTAAGTACTCCAAAATTATTGGCTACTTTTTTTTATTACCTTTTAACTTAACTATTGCGTCATAATCAGAGCAATAATGATCATTATCAACTCTGATGGTTACTTAAAAGTTAAGTTGAAACGTTGGCAATAATAAAATAACTTCCCAATAATTTTGGAATTTTATTCTTTTCTGATCCTGGCCAAAACCCTGCCTGATTTCTCCTGGATTATATAATTTATAATAGCCAATGAATATATAGTAAACATATCTAAGGAAATCTGGCGTCATTGGCTGTCTTCCGCATCCCAATGGCCAGCGTTTTTGGCTGGAGTCGCCATCCTCGTGCCGAACATAGTTTTCTTAGGGACGGTTTGATTTTTAACTGATTTGTTTTGCTGTAATATTTGGTTTTTCCGTCCATAAGTTCGTTGGGTCGCGAGGATTAGGACCTTTCAGTTTCTTCTCGATTGTGAACACGTTATATGTTATGGATTGTATTAATATGTGTATGAATTCGATTGGTATTGCGTGGGTGTTGCTGTGGGTTGTTATTATCTTTTATTATATCTCATTATCTTATAATATATCTTATTATCTGTCCTAGATTGTTTTGTAAATTTGTCAGTGAGCATGTCCGTTGCTAGTTATAGATTATTTTTCATTTTTAGTTAGAGGTCCCCCTCTGTAAGAAGGTAAATCTGAAAATTTAGCTGTAGTATTAATCGCTTCAGCTGGATTTACTTCAGTAACTCCCAGGACAGAGAGATTTGAAGTAGAGTATACTAAGAGTGAGACACTTAAAGTATTATTTTACCAGAGTCCTCCAAAATAATACATATTTATAGAAGACTCTATCTCTCTTTCGAAGGCTTTTCCAGTCGTTTTGAAGTGGTTTTTTTGAAGGAAGACGATCCGGGAGTGGGGCACTTACAGAGGGTGGCGCGCCGCGATGTTATTCCGCAGAGACGGACCTCCCCCCCACACACAGTGTTTGCCGGGGGTTGTGGAAGAGGGGTGGGGGGACACTGAGGGGGTGGGGCGGTATATAAAGAGCCGCGTACTCGGAGGCCGACCACTCAACCGGCAGCATGCACAGCAGTCTGGTCCTTCTTGTCATGGCTAGTATCGTCGCCTCCGCGCCAACCTACGCCTCAGGTAACACCCTCCCTCTCCCACCCTTAGAAATATTAAATATATCGAAATACCTTAATAAATTTTCAGCGAAACAAAAAAAACAAATATATNCAGGCCGAAGTGAGTATTGAATATATTTTATCCCAGGTTACGCTCGGAACAAAATAAATGAAATCCTTTCTTGTTTCACGTATGATCCCTTATTATATATGCATATATTGCATATATATAGGCAACATTGCAATCTTTCGTTGTGCTCTTCAGTTATAGATATTTCTTCAGTGAAATTATTAAAAAAAATAGTATAATTTAGTGCATTTATCTTCTTTAATTAAAAATCCAATTTGACTAATAAATTGTATTTATTTTCATGTTATCTCTTCAATAAATTATTCAATTTTACTTAATAAGAATACAATATCTTCATATAAACTACATAATAAATTACTTTGATCCATCGTACATTAAATACTTCTTTTGATAGGTTATGTAAAATGCACAAGTAGTTTCTGACTTTTAGAAATTTTGTGAAACGTTAAAACAATTTTTCAATGCTGCACAAAGAGGATTCTACAACCCGTTAAAGAGTAATAGAAGAACTAAGTTTTGAATTTTCATTTACAATATTGTTACTGTATTAGGTATTATGTAAGAGGGAAATAAATTGAGGATTGTGATGTTATATTATTCAATAGATTTAATGAATAATAGTAGTAATTAGTGGTAATTGTGTAAAATTGAGTTCTATATAAGTCAAAGAGATAAGTCCGTGACTTTAAGGTGCTGCTGGTTCGAGACCCACCATTGGAAAGTTTTTGTCGTTAAATAAAAGCCTCTTAAGTGCCTAAATGTAGGCTAAATGTAGAGATCTCTCTCTCTCTCTCCATAACTCTGAATCTCAATGTGTGACAGGAATATAAACAATAATGTTTGTGATATAGCAAATCAGAGAATAGTTGAGATAAGATTAGGTCCGGTTTGTATTAGTTAATTATTAGAGTTAATTGGAATAACACTGGGTTCAAACAGGTATTATGTTGCATTGTTATTTGGTGACTGTGATATTAACATTTTTTTGTTAAAGCTTTTATTTAGAAATTTGCGTTTAGTACTCTGATTGTGGTGCTTAATACAATATTGTGACAATATAAACGTTGTATGGACAGCTATTTATAATATAAACATACCGCCTTCAACTTGAAGTGTCAACACGATTAGTGGGATGAATTATTTACAAAAAGTTTGTAGTAGGTGAAGCGGTTTCTTCTTTTAGACCTCTAAAATCCGTTAGGATAACCCCACAAAGTTCTGAATGAGTAATATTTACTGAATTGATTCTCCCAGAACTGTAGGATAAATCATATAAAAGTCTTCTGGGTATAAATTAATCTACAACTTGGTAGAAGAGGAAAGATCAAAAATAAATTTCATCAATTCTAACATCAATTATTTATTGTCTGTAAAGTTTTGTGTTCTTAGACGCCTCTTCAAGAAATTAAAATGTATTACACCATTTATGAAGTTGAATATTCTGCTTCGAAAGCTAAAATTGGGATGTAATTGTTTAATATAGTTTTCGCTCCTGAAGAGGCGTCTAAGAATGCGAATCTTGTCGTGAAATAAATAAGTGTTTTTAGTATTTTTGTCATTTTTTTATTTGACCTTTTGCTTTCTATCGGAAAGTAAAACAGAGAAATAGAATAGCTATGTCTTTTTATTAGAGAATATATTGAAGAAAATTAATTTAATAAGAAAATTAGAAAGAATAAAATCTCATTAATATCTAGTTTCTATATTTCAAAAATAAGACGACCAGCCCAAGACTCAAAATTAGATTCTTAAATATCTTTCGTCTAAGTAATTATGTTATAAAATATAAATCTTTACATTTAATTACTTTTTACATATATTTTATTCAATACATATATTTCATAACGCTAATGATTACGAAGATGTTAATATTTTAAATTTTGGTCACCCCAAAAAAAGCAAAAAAGAAGCTTAAATACAAAATTAGGTTTCATTATTTTAAATGGACGCTAGAGCACTATAAAAACGTTTAAATTTTCAAATGTCCGGTGAGTAGCTTTATTTCTGGAAATTCTGCTAAAACGTTTTATAAATTATATTTCACATTACAACCATATACATGAGCTATGCCAAAGATGTGAAATTTATGGCCTTCTTTATAATAATTTCAATTAATCTACTGAAATTTTAAAATATTTAATGTAGTTGTACTATTGCATGAAGGATATCCTTTGATGATGAAATTACTCTAAGGAATGCATTCAGTCCTGCCCATCAAGGTGCACATAGCCCAATTACAGTTGGGCGACAATTACTCTAAGGAATGCATTCAGTCCTGCCCATCAAGGTGCACATAGCCCAATTACAGTTGGGCGACAATTACTCTAAGGAATGCATTCAGTCCTGCCCATCAAGGTGCACATAGCCCAATTACAGTTGGGCGACAATTACTCTAAGGAATGCATTCAGTCCTGCCCATCAAGGTGCACATAGCCCAATTACAGTTGGGCGACAATTACTCTAAGGAATGCATTCAGTCCTGCCCATCAAGGTGCACATAGCCCAATTACAGTTGGGCGACAATTACTCTAAGGAATGCATTCAGTCCTGCCCATCAAGGTGCACATAGCCCAATTACAGTTGGGCGACAATTACTCTAAGGAATGCATTCAGTCCTGCCCATCAAGGTGCACATAGCCCAATTACAGTTGGGCGACAATTACTCTAAGGAATGCATTCAGTCCTGCCCATCAAGGTGCACATAGCCCAATTACAGTTGGGCGACAATTACTCTAAGGAATGCATTCAGTCCTGCCCATCAAGGTGCACATAGCCCAATTACAGTTGGGCGACAATTACTCTAAGGAATGCATTCAGTCCTGCCCATCAAGGTGCACATAGCCCAATTACAGTTGGGCGACAATTACTCTAAGGAATGCATTCAGTCCTGCCCATCAAGGTGCACATAGCCCAATTACAGTTGGGCGACAATTACTCTAAGGAATGCATTCAGTCCTGCCCATCAAGGTGCACATAGCCCAATTACAGTTGGGCGACAATTACTCTAAGGAATGCATTCAGTCCTGCCCATCAAGGTGCACATAGCCCAATTACAGTTGGGCGACAATTACTCTAAGGAATGCATTCAGTCCTGCCCATCAAGGTGCACATAGCCCAATTACAGTTGGGCGACAATTACTCTAAGGAATGCATTCAGTCCTGCCCATCAAGGTGCACATAGCCCAATTACAGTTGGGCGACAATTACTCTAAGGAATGCATTCAGTCCTGCCCATCAAGGTGCACATAGCCCAATTACAGTTGGGCGACAATTACTCTAAGGAATGCATTCAGTCCTGCCCATCAAGGTGCACATAGCCCAATTACAGTTGGGCGACAATTACTCTAAGGAATGCATTCAGTCCTGCCCATCAAGGTGCACATAGCCCAATTACAGTTGGGCGACAATTACTCTAAGGAATGCATTCAGTCCTGCCCATCAAGGTGCACATAGCCCAATTACAGTTGGGCGACAATTACTCTAAGGAATGCATTCAGTCCTGCCCATCAAGGTGCACATAGCCCAATTACAGTTGGGCGACAATTACTCTAAGGAATGCATTCAGTCCTGCCCATCAAGGTGCACATAGCCCAATTACAGTTGGGCGACAATTACTCTAAGGAATGCATTCAGTCCTGCCCATCAAGGTGCACATAGCCCAATTACAGTTGGGCGACAATTACTCTAAGGAATGCATTCAGTCCTGCCCATCAAGGTGCACATAGCCCAATTACAGTTGGGCGACAATTACTCTAAGGAATGCATTCAGTCCTGCCCATCAAGGTGCACATAGCCCAATTACAGTTGGGCGACAATTACTCTAAGGAATGCATTCAGTCCTGCCCATCAAGGTGCACATAGCCCAATTACAGTTGGGCGACAATTACTCTAAGGAATGCATTCAGTCCTGCCCATCAAGGTGCACATAGCCCAATTACAGTTGGGCGACAATTACTCTAAGGAATGCATTCAGTCCTGCCCATCAAGGTGCACATAGCCCAATTACAGTTGGGCGACAATTACTCTAAGGAATGCATTCAGTCCTGCCCATCAAGGTGCACATAGCCCAATTACAGTTGGGCGACAATTACTCTAAGGAATGCATTCAGTCCTGCCCATCAAGGTGCACATAGCCCAATTACAGTTGGGCGACAATTACTCTAAGGAATGCATTCAGTCCTGCCCATCAAGGTGCACATAGCCCAATTACAGTTGGGCGACAATTACTCTAAGGAATGCATTCAGTCCTGCCCATCAAGGTGCACATAGCCCAATTACAGTTGGGCGACAATTACTCTAAGGAATGCATTCAGTCCTGCCCATCAAGGTGCACATAGCCCAATTACAGTTGGGCGACAATTACTCTAAGGAATGCATTCAGTCCTGCCCATCAAGGTGCACATAGCCCAATTACAGTTGGGCGACAATTACTCTAAGGAATGCATTCAGTCCTGCCCATCAAGGTGCACATAGCCCAATTACAGTTGGGCGACAATTACTCTAAGGAATGCATTCAGTCCTGCCCATCAAGGTGCACATAGCCCAATTACAGTTGGGCGACAATTACTCTAAGGAATGCATTCAGTCCTGCCCATCAAGGTGCACATAGCCCAATTACAGTTGGGCGACAATTACTCTAAGGAATGCATTCAGTCCTGCCCATCAAGGTGCACATAGCCCAATTACAGTTGGGCGACAATTACTCTAAGGAATGCATTCAGTCCTGCCCATCAAGGTGCACATAGCCCAATTACAGTTGGGCGACAATTACTCTAAGGAATGCATTCAGTCCTGCCCATCAAGGTGCACATAGCCCAATTACAGTTGGGCGACAATTACTCTAAGGAATGCATTCAGTCCTGCCCATCAAGGTGCACATAGCCCAATTACAGTTGGGCGACAATTACTCTAAGGAATGCATTCAGTCCTGCCCATCAAGGTGCACATAGCCCAATTACAGTTGGGCGACAATTACTCTAAGGAATGCATTCAGTCCTGCCCATCAAGGTGCACATAGCCCAATTACAGTTGGGCGACAATTACTCTAAGGAATGCATTCAGTCCTGCCCATCAAGGTGCACATAGCCCAATTACAGTTGGGCGACAATTACTCTAAGGAATGCATTCAGTCCTGCCCATCAAGGTGCACATAGCCCAATTACAGTTGGGCGACAATTACTCTAAGGAATGCATTCAGTCCTGCCCATCAAGGTGCACATAGCCCAATTACAGTTGGGCGACAATTACTCTAAGGAATGCATTCAGTCCTGCCCATCAAGGTGCACATAGCCCAATTACAGTTGGGCGACAATTACTCTAAGGAATGCATTCAGTCCTGCCCATCAAGGTGCACATAGCCCAATTACAGTTGGGCGACAATTACTCTAAGGAATGCATTCAGTCCTGCCCATCAAGGTGCACATAGCCCAATTACAGTTGGGCGACAATTACTCTAAGGAATGCATTCAGTCCTGCCCATCAAGGTGCACATAGCCCAATTACAGTTGGGCGACAATTACTCTAAGGAATGCATTCAGTCCTGCCCATCAAGGTGCACATAGCCCAATTACAGTTGGGCGACAATTACTCTAAGGAATGCATTCAGTCCTGCCCATCAAGGTGCACATAGCCCAATTACAGTTGGGCGACAATTACTCTAAGGAATGCATTCAGTCCTGCCCATCAAGGTGCACATAGCCCAATTACAGTTGGGCGACAATTACTCTAAGGAATGCATTCAGTCCTGCCCATCAAGGTGCACATAGCCCAATTACAGTTGGGCGACAATTACTCTAAGGAATGCATTCAGTCCTGCCCATCAAGGTGCACATAGCCCAATTACAGTTGGGCGACAATTACTCTAAGGAATGCATTCAGTCCTGCCCATCAAGGTGCACATAGCCCAATTACAGTTGGGCGACAATTACTCTAAGGAATGCATTCAGTCCTGCCCATCAAGGTGCACATAGCCCAATTACAGTTGGGCGACAATTACTCTAAGGAATGCATTCAGTCCTGCCCATCAAGGTGCACATAGCCCAATTACAGTTGGGCNATATATATAATCAGCTAAAATAGATTCTCCTCCTTCTGATACTAATAGTACTTCATATTAGTACTTGAATAATTTTATAAGTGAAATATATAATTTCTTTCAAGAAAATCATTGAAGACAATAAATTATTAAACCATTTACCAATAACAATTGAGGAGTGTTAAAAATGAAATATTTGCAAAAGAATCTTCAGAACTAAGGAACTGAACAGTCAAATTTATTTTTTGATGTGATCACTTTTTACATGACTATCATTACTGGTCTTTCAATATATTATCTCATATAATAGATAAAAGAGTTTATGCTTATACTTATTTCTCTATGAATAAATATTTTACTTACTCTAAACTTTTATTTAAGCACATTTATTATTAATATCCAAGCATCCAATAAGAATCAAGAAAATAATAGAATTATTTATGCAGAATATAGTACTTTTNAATTTAAATAAATACGTGTTAATATTATCAATTATGTAATTTTTTCAATATTTTTCTTTAGAATGAAAGAGAATAAAATGCTGAAATAATACTATAAATAAAATAACATTTATAGACGATATGAATAACAGCTCTTAATGACACCAATAATTTATTGAAGATTGTCAAAGATGTTGCAACAATATGCCATTTATTACTATATTTATTATATAATAACTTAATATAAGTTATTTTTTCGCTTCTGAATATTGTTAACAAAATTCCAGTCTAATCATAAGATTAAATATTTGTTGCCACAATAATTGGTATACAGATCACATGTACACCTGAGTAATGGATGTGACAGATAAATTTATAACTCCAATTATATACAAAACTACATTAAAACCATGATAATGGTGTATTGTTAACGAAACTTTGGCAACTTTCTGTAATTTTTAGGTGAAAATAAGGCCTATATAACTATATGATTCTAAGATAACCTCATTGGACTGATTACAGTGAAAAACAGACTCCTAAAATTATTACAATTTATTTTCCTACTTACCAGTAATATACGGTTGCTGAATAAAATCTACATTAAATATTTTAATCAATTAACTTCTTTAAAATAAAGCATCATTCAGTAAAATATATTATTATAATTGTGATAACATTTTAACATTTTTTTAAATTGGAAAACTGCCTAGTAATATTTTCCAATTATTATGCCACCGCCATGGTGATGGTCCCTATACTAATTGGGACTTCTCCAGGAAGCTCTGTTGTTTTAAATTCTAAATTTCATAAAAACCTCATTTCTGCCACCTGCACCTAACTTCTATGCCCAGAAATGAGTGACCATTCTTCTGGGTACGTACCCATGTAAACAGCTTTATCTCGACAATTTGGAAATCCCCTATTTATAGCGTAGAACAAAATTCCTGCTGAACCAAAATGGTTGCCCGGGCCAATGCCATCCATATATCCATTTCTTTGTTACCCCTCATATATTATACATTCTAATAAAATAATTCAGTAAGACTAAAATTTATATTTGAAGAAAACTTTTCTCAGATTTTGATTCACTTAGTTTCTGACAAGGTGATTATTAATTTTTCAAAACTTGGTATAAAAAAATCTCATTTCACCTCATATAAATGCATCGTCAAGAACTTATCACCCTGCCTACAGCCAGAGAGATGCATTATTTCACTAAATTGAAATCGCAAGCTCCAGGTCTTGTAACAAATATATTTCGGCCAAGACCAGAAAAATAAAATTTTCCAAAATTATTGGGTAATTATTTTATTATTGCCGATGTTTCGACTTAACTTGTTAGTAATCATTAGGGCAATAGTGATGTCTGAAGATATCTCTGAGGTAGGTTTATGATAAAATAAAATAAACCACCCTCGGAGATATCCCCAGACATCACTATCGCCCTGATGATGATTTAAAAGTTAAGTCGAAACGTCGGCAACAATAAAATAATTACTTGATCATGTCAGAGTATTTTATTTTTCTGATACTGGCCGAAACTCTGACAAATTTCTACAGCCCATATTTAAAAAATACAAGTATGAATTATTCCAAGTTTTTCTACTTATATTCCACTGATATTATTATTTTATTTAGAGTTTACTAATTACACTTTTAATCAGTTATAATGTAGAAAGTAATTAATAATAAAGCTTTATTTATTTTAAAAAAATCAGTTATACCTTAAAGAGCAAAGAATTATTACAGCAACATTTTGTGTTATTTTTTTGAAAGTCTTTAATAATAACACATATACGTAATTTTAGTTGTTACAAAGAAAAAAGGCTTATATTAAAATAATAATTAT
>KZ807345.1:472667-483290 GCA_000696205.2 Oncopeltus fasciatus | reverse complement strand
TGAATAATTATATATAAATAAATTTCTATAAATTTAACGCTAAGTTTGTATTGAACATATTCAGCTCTAAGATTTTGAGTTCTATTAATATTTTTCAAGCATAGGTATTTATGGAATTTCGGATACTCATAAAATTTAAAAATAGTTTTCCCCTTCCAAAAAATAGAAGAAATAAAATAAAACACTGATTCCTTAAATCCCAAACTAGATTTTCTGGTAGCTGTTAGTGACAAGTAAAAGTGGGACCTTTTCAGGGTGATTTATTTTCTCTAGCTTCTGATAATGATATAATATATTGTTATTTTGAGTCTTCTCTGTCCATTTATCTTCTTCTAACCTTGTTCTATTATAAATATATTATAACTATAAAAAAAAAAAAACAGTGATAAGATTTATACCGATTGGTTTTGATCAGTCAGCCAAGGATAAAAATAATAAATCTCCCACTACTACTTATTAGTAAATGTATAAGTATACAATAAACAATCGGCAACTCCTTTTCAAATATGTATGCATTCAGCAATGCAGCTTAAGAAATAATATATATTTGTGACACAAATAGTTTTTATGACATAAAAAAAATCTAACTTAAAATAGAATTATATATATATATATTCAACAAGAATAAAATGTTTACTCGTTGTCGTTGTCATTTATTATTTGAGTAACCACAGCGACCATAAATACTCAGTGGAGTTCAAAAGTGGGACGTATAGCCTTCCAGAGTAAAAATTACCCTTTCAGAAGAAATTGTATTATAAAATTATAATTAGTATGCCATAAGATATATCAATAATGTATGATTTATTTTTATAGTTTCAGTAAAGCTGAATATATGTTAGTTAATTGATTAGAGGTATATTTAGTGAAAGTAATTAGCTGAAAATAATATTTAAAAAAAATAAAAATAAAATAACATTTCTGTAGACAATTATGTTCAGTGGCGGTAAATGAAAGGGATTGAAATATCCGCTCCTCTTATTTTTTACTAAATTGAAAAATGAAATTGACGGCGATCTCCCCTCTCCCTTGCTATTATAAATACTTCATCCCTCTCTATTTATATAAAACTCTTATCACACTAAAATTAACCCCTTTCCTATATACCTACCTTATTGAACTAGGTCATATTTTCAATTTTAATACTTACATATTGTTTCGTGTGTTTCCGAGTAAACAGGAAACCAGTACCAACCTCCCTTATTTGCCACTGTATTATAGACCAAAAATATTGGGGAGAAAAAATCTAATATATAATATGTTATCGAATTATTATGAATTTTTTAGAAGATAATAAATCCATCAGCAAATTTTTACAGTCCAATTTAATCTTCATTGTTTTGAGGGCCTTCCTGGGAAGGAATTTGTGAATTCCACACACACGACGAAAATATATTCCCCAGTTGGAGTGTCACAATGGTCCTAACTAAGACCTGTTATATATCTCTTTTATTGTAATGACATACCACAAAAAACAATTCTATGCATATTCGCAGGTAGTAAAACACTCATTATTAGCCAAGAATGCTGTAAATATTCTAGAAATTGCAAAATCAAATCTGAAATGTTCCAAAACGGAGACAGCATTAATCCTAAAGAAAGAAACCGGGATATTTTCAATCAACGAAGAGTGAAGAACATATCTTATAGTTGAATACAGACAGTGACAGTGACCACATGTATTCGGCCAAGAAGATGGACAATTTACCATTTCATCTTCCGGGTTGGACCGAGTCAAATTGTTCTTATTTCAATTGTTGATTCAATCAACAGAGAAGACGGATACAGATTGAGCAAAAACTGGAAACCAGCGCTAATTGACAAGAGGATCCAACCAATCAGTGACCAGCTACCTGACTACTCCAGAGACCAGCCACCAGAACACAGTATCAACCAATGGGAAGGCAAACTTCGCCCAAGGACAAGACCGCGCCGGGATTATACACCACCTGGTGTATAAAACATGGTAAATATATACCATCTGGATTTTTAAAAATCTCTCTTTACAACTCTCATTCTCTTTTCAGCCCTGAAGAAGCCATCACATGATGTGCGAAAGCTCGGCAAATAAGAACAATTTGACTCGGTCTAACCCGGAAGATGAAATGGTAAATACATCTGACGACCGACGAAGCCTACGTGAACAACAAGATGGACAATGTCCGAAAGCGCTCGCCAACAGAAGATGGTTTGCAGAAACCAATGATAGATGGTATGATAGTAACATATCTTCAAATTGACTCTCAGTCAGTGAGTGAAAACCAAGAGACCAGGCTGTAATCTATTTTGGACGGATTTAACATTTCATATACTGAGAAACGTACAAACACAGACTAGAATCGTTTTAAATCGAATGGAAGTCCAATCAATCTGGTTCGGCATTTTGATTCTACTCGAACTGAATGTTGTCACATCTGAAGACCAAGAAGATAAGCTCATCAAAAAACCACAAACGGTTACGCCTCACAATCAGTGAAATTTTACTTCAGTTTTGGACAAGGCATTTCCAGATGTCTAATATCCCGGTCTTTGCAAAATATTTAGTGTTCATAGTGAAATTATACTAAGGTTGTTTTAATAGCAAGTTATATTGGTTCGAATAATTAAACATTTTTGAAATCTTTCTTTCAACAATCTAGAGATGGGGGAGTTATCTATAGGTAGTGAGACTGAGGAGACATATTTCACGATAAAAGATCGGACAGAGAGCGAGACTCGAACGCATAGAGGATTCCCTTGGCTAAGCCCCCCGCCACCCCCCCCTCCCAAAAAAAAAAAACAATCATCTAATAATAATATCATTTTTCTTGTGTTCTACAGTTTTATCCTTATTTATAATCACAATTAAATTTTCTTAGGGACATTAGTTTTCATAGAACTCAAGGTGTATATTTTGTTTTGTAAATTTAGTAAAATTTAAGCATACTCATAAATTCTTCTTCCGGGCTTGGCCGTATTGAAAAGTTTCTTACTGAGCTTTCACACATCTCCTGATGGCTGCTTCAGGAGTGAATGGAGATCTATTCAGTTTCTCCATTCAGTCCTGAAGAAGTTGTCACATGAGGTGCTTAAGCTCGGTAAAAACTTTTCGTCACAGTCTAGCCCGGAAGAAGAATTTATGAATATTTCTGGAGACCGTGGAAGCCAGCATAAACAAAATTTAAGAATTTAAATAGCTCATTTCAAATACTCATATAGCGCATTACTTATATCCAAAAAAAAAAAAAAAAAAAGATAATGAATTAGCAGGGTATTTTTGAGGCATTACGCGAGGGCCTGTAAGGATCGCTAGCGTGACTAATGGCGGTGGATTTTACCCCCCCCCCCCCCAGAGATGATGATGACTGGGCTCAGCTGAAAACTAGAAGCTGATTAATTGATTAGAAGATGATTAATGATCCAGATAGGCTCGTGTCCCCTGTTTGCAGGCATTACTCCCAAACGCGCTATCTATTCCTCCCATTGATTAGGAATATGGCAGTGGGATGGCCTAACCATTCGGAGAGTCAATTCAATAGCTGTTAGTATCACTTACTTGACTAAAGATTGACGCCAAGAAAGAATCTGTTCAAAAGATGTAGTGCCGTGCAATTCGCAAATAAAATTTATAAAATAGATTAAATTAGTAAATTTTATTGTAAAAGTTGTAGTAATGGATACATTAACGTTTTAACAGATTCCACGTAGGAATATTTAGCTTTGAACGTTGATATTATGAAGCGGTCTTAGAAAATTTCAACGTATCTTTATCGATCACACAATGGAGAAGCTAAAAATTTGGTTTGTTAAAATGTTTATTATGATTGGTCGGTTAAATATGATTTTTTTTTCTTTATACACTCTATTGAACGCTATTTTTAAAATAAATTAACCTAAATTATTATTTAAGCTTTTCCTTACAAAACGTTGGACTAGTTTGTTAAAAACGATAATCGGGTGAGAAGTAAGGGGGGGGGAGTAGGTAGATTACGACGAAAATATAAAATCTGAATATCTTCATTAGTTTTATCTTTATAATTAAAAAAAAATAATAATACCCTCANTAAGAACTCCTTATTAAAATAAATATTCATTTTTATACGATTTTTCAATTTTGCAATTTTTATGATAAAGAAATGAAACGTGTTAATCAGTTCTGGTAAACTTCTATTTTCGTCAATCTGTATGATATAATTTTACGTGAACATACTGAGGAGGTGAAGGTAAGGAGTTCATAAATGTAAGAAGAGGAATGTGTGGAGACAGTATTACAAAGGAAAAAACCAAGAAATTGTATATGTTGGAGAGGGGATAATTTTTTTTTTGGTACAACCTTCATATAAATATAATAAGTTCATAAAAAAAATTTCAAATATTATTAAACGCTTCTGAATAATGTATTAAGCTCTTAAAACCTATTTTATCACATTTTTCAACTAGAATTATTTCATTTTTCAGACTTTAAATTTAATTTATTTTTCTGACTTAAATCTAATTTATTTTGCTCCTAATTTAAATATAATTTATTCTTCAAGCAATCTTTTCCAGGCAGAAAAATTGATTCTAATCTCGCGAGATTGTTATTTTCAGTAAAATACTGAAACTCATTTAATAAAATATTTTATTTAAGTAGCTGCTAATAAGTGGCTTTGGCCCAACCCCGAGAGATTCCTTTCTTTGAGTGGTTATGAGAAAATGTTTGAAATATCCTCAAAGTTAACTTTCCCTCCTAATAGAAGGAGAGGGGTAGGGGCGGTGAGGGTTGCGGTTATAGATTTATTTTTATGTGTGAGCTTTGAAAGGGTGGGGGGTGAGGATGTTTAAAAGTCCAATTTTAATATCTAATAAAACAGAGCTGGCGGGGGGTGAAGCTTCAGTTAGGGCAACATTGTCAAAGTTCTGAGCTCTCCCTTTTAAAATTTTATAAACCTTTTTCCGTTAAGTGGAAGAGAACCCGCCAGAGCACGAGTTTAGAGTGTTTAAACTTGCCTTAAAACAGTCAAGCTATTACATTCCATTTATATTTTTTTTACTCTTAACTTTTATTAATTCTTTTTTTTTAATTTTTATCATTATTATGCGCCTAAAAATATTGATTTCAAAATGAGTGAATCAAAAACTCGGTTAAAAAGGTAAACCTCTTTTCATATTTTTTATTTTTATTTTTTTTTGTTACCTAATCACTTAGTGTAAATCACTCAGCTTTTAATTCTGAATTCTTATTGGGGTAATGGAGGGAGGGGTTATCTTCAGGTTACCACCCCATTCTAAACACCCATGGCTCAGGAGGACACGTTTTTACTTATTGCACTGGGCGGGATTCGAACCCGCTCCACTAGGATTGCGAGACCCGAACGGATAAACTGAGCTATCCCGGTACTAATATAGGACCCACATTGCTGTGCTAATAACTCCCATTACAGAAAAATCTAAATCAAAGTCATGTTGACATTTAAGCCGAAGTGATCCGCAGTTAATCAAAAATTTTCGCATTAAATAATTCTCGACAAATACTTTATTTTATTTTATAACCTTTATTTACATATTACATTCTGTTAAAAATAAATAAAAACATTTTGTTATTTGATTACAATAAATAGTAAAAAAAAAAAAAAAAAAATTACATTAATGAAAGTCACATGAGGAGAGAAGGTGACCAGTCACACCACTCTCAAAATATATACTTTAATGGTATTATTTTTAAGAGGAGTCACTCTCAGTATAATTTGCGGTTTAAATTTTAAAAATTAATAATATGTCCTCTACCTATATCATCTTTATGGATTCATTTCAATCAGAACACCAGCTGCTTATTATAAATTCTTAAAGCTATGCTATCATTTTTAATATATTCATTTTACTCCTAAATATCCCTACATAAAGAAAAGACAATTCCTTGGGGATGTAGATATTAAAATTATAGCCATGTTGAAGCCCTTTAATGTTGAGAAAGCCAAAGAATATATAATCCTCTTACTTATATAGGCAGAAGAGTAACCTTTAAAGGATCCTTCTTGTTCGATTTTCTTTTGTTATGCATATTTTTCAGCCTAGTATACCATCTACTCACAGCCTCAAATATATATATATATATATATATATATATATTTCAAGTTTTTCCTTTTAAAATACTACAGATCTTATCTTTCAATATCAAGTGATAAGAATCTTTGAAAGATAAAAATGTTCATTTCTGATGTACATGTATTTCTTCACAGAAAATTAGTGTTGAATGCCACGAGGATTCCACTCAATAAACTGCATTGTTTTTATTTACCCAGTTAGGTAAATATCTATTTCATGTACCTCTGTCTAATCTCTAAATAGATGCAGTCACGGCAAGTAAATGAGTGTACAGTTACATTTACGCCTAACAAAGAATTCTTGCATCAGCCTCATTCTAGTTTAAGTGTGAGACAGAAAGGCGCATAACATTCTCACATACAATCTTAAATGTTAAACAATCTTTTGTAGAAATTATACTAAAAATAGACGTCAGTAAATTTTATTATCCTCTCATTTTCTTCTATGTTTTTGATAATTTTTTTTAATGTATTGATTGACCATTTGAGAAAAGNAAGTTCTGTCTATGAGTAGCCACCCACTTCTAAGCAAGTATGCTACTGGAAATTATTTTATTTCTCGATAAAAGTTCTGTCTATGAGTAGCCACCCACTTCTAAGCAAGTTTAGTACTGGAAATTATTTTATTTCTCGATAAAATTTCTGTCTATGAGTAGCCACCCACATCTAAGCAAGTATGGTACTGGAAATAATTCTTATTTATCGGTAAAAGTTCTGTCTGAGTAGCCACCCACTTCCAAGCAATTATAGTACTGGAAATTATTTTATTTCCCGATAAAACTTCTGTCCATGAGTAGTGACCCACTCCTAAGCAAGTATAGTACTGGAAATTATTTTATTCTCGATAAAAGTTTGTCAAGCCGGGTTTGCCCTACCCGACAAATTGTGGCAGATACAAATAATTAACTTCTACAACTTATATTACTTCTGAGAGTAGCTGTGAAAGGTCTGTCCTTCGCCAGTTCGAAGCCTCCGTCATTCTTCAGCGGAGACCCATCTATTATAGACAGGCTTTATGTGGGGGTGGGGGGGGGGGGAGAGTATGGGGTGAAAACTTAACATCCCTGGACGTAAAGATACAGAATACAGGTACCTCGAGGTATTCTGTATGTATTAAATACATGATGGGATGAGGACAAAGCCGACAGACGGGTGTAGTTCCCGCTGAAATATGTACGACAGAAAGGTTACTGCCTCTGACGGATATTCCACACGAGGGGCTCAGGCGTTCTCTAAGAGGCAGCACTAAATATTTATAGCTTGTCATAAAGTTTGTACCAAGCTGAAGCTGATTCTCCCGCTATGTATCCAGAGTAATTTAATCTTGTATAGTAGAACTGGGCTAAGGCATCTTGGGTTGTTTCTCTTGAAAAAGTGGTCTTTTCTTCTTATACGTTGTTTTTTTTTAGTGCAAAAATACTACCATAGCAGCTTTGAACAAAGAAAATGTTTTGTTTTTTTCAGAAACTTTAAAAAGTCAAACTATGATGTGGTAAGTAGAAATGCATGAATCATCTAGCAGACAATAGTGAGATATTTATCGTTTATCCTTCCGGGTTGGACCGTGTCAAATTGGTGTTATTTGCCGAGCTTTCGAACATCATGTGATGGCTTCTTCAGGGCTGAAAAAAGAAGAAGCCATTCTCTTTCAGCCCTGAAGAAGCCATCACATGATGTGCGAAAGCTCGGCAAATAACACCAATTTGACTCGGTCCAACCCGGAAGAAGAAACGGTAAATACTTCTGACGACCGTCGAAGCCTACTTGAACAATAGTGAGATAGTTATACGTTTACTTAACTTCATGAACCAAGATTAATCACTAAGAAAAAAAAGAAGGTTTATAAGAGAAGCATGAAAAATGTCTATTTACTAGCCCAATAAGTTAAAACATATTATATCATGATTTATATAAACACGAGAGCAAAAATCAGTATAACATAACGTTATTGAATATTTTAACTTATAAATATGAAGTTTTTTCTTATTATAATTTTATGAAATTTAGATCATAATTAAATAACCTCCTAATTCATCTGTTAGATTTGTATTTCCCCCTTTTAAACTCACGGTTATGGAAATAAGGACTATTTAAGTATAGCCACCATGGTCTAAAGACCCATAGCTCTAGGCAAGTTGTTATTTTTTTATAAAACCTTAACACCAATGCAGTAGATCAAACAGTTCCGAACTGATCCCCTAGGCACCATTTATTTGTTTAATTTTCATTTTAAATGTTTTCTTTATTTTCCTGAATAGCAGATTAGTTTTTTTTTTTTTTTTTTTTTTNTTTTTTTTTTTTTTTTTTTTTTTTTTTTTTTTTTTTTTTTTTTTTTTTTTTTTATAAATTTATAAATAGGGGCACACACCTCACATTAGAAAATAAACCTACCATCTACAAGACGCACATCATCAAGATTTGCCTCAAACAACCCCTTCCAAGTTCTTCAGGACGAGAAAGGCGAAAACATGGATTCCGAGCCAACCGTTCCTCGAGTAATTCAACCCCCGCCTATATTTGTGAGAAATCTCAAAGACTTCAGACTGTTGTGTTCCCAGCTGAACGAGAGAGTGGTGTCCGGCACATATACGCGTGTCAATAGACAACAGGACACAAAATTAATCCCTGACAGCCCAGATACCAACAGAAAAATTATTCATTATCTGAAGGAAACGAACTCGGCGCGTCACACTTACCAGCTTACTTCCCTGAAATTGTGAAATTTAACAATATTCCTTTACCACATTCAAATTCCGTTCGCAACCTTGGGTAACATTTTGAATCACGACTTACATGGGGCGAACACACTAAAATTAAAAGACAAAAACTCAATCGACGATTTGGACTTCTATACAGACTCACAAATAATTACTCCAATCTTACTAATAAAACAAACTGACGCTCTAAAAAAAACCTTATTAGGACCAATCTGGACTCACGGAAGTAAATACATAAATGTGGTTTCTGGCGCACTGAAATCAGTCTTTAAATTTTTTTCAAAAATCCTATTTTCACATTTTTTTCTATAAATAACTAACAAATTGATCTAAAAACAGACTAAATCCGTCTAAAAACGAGGAAATCGACCAAAATTTTCAATTTTTTGCATCACGCCTCTTTATCAAACTGGTTTTTTGATTTTAGCACAAAAAGTACCATTTTTTACATAAAAATCCCAATAAAATCAACTAAAATGCCAAAAAACCAAAATCCACGCCAAGCTCGAGCTACTTTACCAAACACCTATCAGCTATCACGCCAGACACCACATTCATATATCCACTAAATATATAAGATGTAACAAAAAATTACTATAAATACCAAAAAATTATTATATTTCTAAACTTAAAAATTCATAGCGCACTAATCTTGATTTTTACCATTTTTTACTTAAAAATACCCAAATAACTTTCACAAAATCTAAAACCGCGCCATTCTATCAAACGCTTAACATCTAGCGCACTGGAAAAATTTCTGGATCACAACTCGTTATTCAAAAATATTTTCTAGCGAGTTGAACAGAAACCGTTCCTTCTATCTTATCAACTTCCTCTCATCTCGTTTCCTTTAGCTCAGTCAGTGTCAAGCATCAAGAAATTTTAGGGAATGTTTTGAATTATGGTAGTCATTTTTCTATAAATAAATTTGCTTCTACTGGCCTGTAGTCAATAAGTAGTGTACAGTCATATATCAAATGTTGGTATGTCTGTTCGTGTGTAAAGCCACAAGGGCAGTAAGGAGAATCTTTAATTTTAAATCTGTAAAAATAACTGTTGACTATCCCGTGTCCTGTAAATGCTTGAGCCAGGTAGAAGTCTGATATATTTATTACTTTTTCAGGGTATATGGTAGTAACAACCGTACAGTTCAGTCTGTGTGAAAAATTTCTAAACATGTGAAATTTTTTTTTTTTAATTCTTTATTTTGTTTTGTTCTTTTAAAATACTACAGATCTTATCTTTCAATATCAAGTGATAAGAATCTTTGAAAGATAAAAATGTTCATTTCTGATGTACATGTATTTCTTCACAGAAAATTAGTGTTGAATGCCACGAGGATTCCACTCAATAAACTGCATTGTTTTTATTTACCCAGTTAGGTAAATATCTATTTCATGTACCTCTGTCTAATCTCTAAATAGATGCAGTCACGGCAAGTAAATGAGTGTACAGTTACATTTACGCCTAACAAAGAATTCTTGCATCAGCCTCATTCTAGTTTAAGTGTGAGACAGAAAGGCGCATAACATTCTCACATACAATCTTAAATGTTAAACAATCTTTTGTAGAAATTATACTAAAAATAGACGTCAGTAAATTTTATTATCCTCTCATTTTCTTCTATGTTTTTGATAATTTTTTTTAATGTATTGATTGACCATTTGAGAAAAGTATAGAATCTCATGTTTTATTATTATGATAATATAATAAAATTATTCATAATTCATAATGTTATGAATTAAAATAGTTATTAAATGAAAATAATTAGTTTTCAAACCAGAGAGGGCGTCCAGGGAAGAATGATTGAGGAAAGTTTTCAGCCAGGAGATTTATTAGGAGGA
>KZ807345.1:429565-440787 GCA_000696205.2 Oncopeltus fasciatus | reverse complement strand
ATAAGTGGTTAAGGTACTGTCTCCTCCAATAGTGCTTAGATATTGTACTTTCTGTGCTTATAGCTCAGATGATTCCTGGGGAACACCCAGTACGACATGCTGACCAAGCACTGTCTTTAGTGTGAGACATGAGTGACAAAGAAAGACATGTCCCCCATCTGGGCCTTTATGGGCCTGCCTGCGGGGGGACTGAGTTCTTATTTTCTTAAATATTTTCCAATGATTCATATCTGATGTTTTTTAAAAATTTAAGAAAGTATATGTTAAAAATAGAACCATGAGACATAAACAAGTCCGTCTTATGTCGACAGAAAATTTTTTTTGTGAAAACAATTTGAAGTAAGTAATATCTAAAAAAAATTTTTCATAATTTTGATAATGATGAAATTTACTTATAATGTTATATGGAAAAGCACAAATAACAAATCTGGTTATCTGGTGGTTCTCTATTTTCAAAATGGTTGATATGTATTTAAAATTTTGAACCATTAGTTTAATAAGGAATATTAATTTATTTATTTTAGAAATTACATACTGCACAGCTTGCATCTTGCAATGTCCTCTCATAGTTTTAATATTAAGGATTATAGATGATATCAAATATATTGTACACATATTATGTACTATAATTTTTTTTTTGTTGCTCTAAAATGATGAAAACATTAATATTTTAAATTTTGTTCATTTTTTTACTGCTCCTCTCTCACTGGCCGATTTTAGGCATTAAGAAACTCATCCAACGCTTTACAAAAGTAACATTTTATATATGAGCACATATATTTTTTTAAATTTATTTTTTATCAAATTTAAAGTCTATAGCATTTTTAAAAAATTTACATTAAAAAGATTTATAAGGATTAAATTTTGAGTTTTGGTCGAGCCTTCTTATTTTTAAAAAATATAAACCAAAATTGGTGTTTAGGTTTTGAATTTACATAATTTGAATGATCTATTTTTGCTTGAAAATTGTAAAACTAAAGTTTAATTTTTTCTCGTAATATACTCCTTGTTGTTGAGAGTGAAAAATTTTATAGAATTAAATATTTGTAAAATTTTATTTTCCAAAGTTCGTGTTCTAAAGCATTTAAACGAAAAACATTTACTAAAAATAAAATTTACAAATTTAACTGCTATAGGTGAGCGAATTCCTAACCTTTCTTGTCGTACATTTTACGCTGATTGTTCTCAATGGCTTTGGAATTACGTTTACCCATTTACTCTTATTTATACTTACTTACATTTAATAAAAGATTGGAAATCTGTTAAGATTACGCAACTCCAGCGTAACAAACCTTCGTGTTTTTTTTTTCATCTTCAGCCTTGTTGGATCAGTGGAGAATTAAAGAATTTTTTTAAAAGTCGTGTTCAAAAAGGGAACGCTTTAATTTTCTTGAGGAAAATTTGTTTAGTCTACGCCATGACTGATTCGGTATCTTTGTCTTAAAAATAAATTGAAGCATTAGAAGTAAGCTTGTAAGTTGAATTACAGTTATTTAATGACTGTGAAACTGAGGAATTCCAACTGAGGGATTCAATTTTATTCCTCAAACATCTGCCTTTGTACTTTTTATTTCCATTTGTTTTGAAGAAATTTTGAAGTAAAAGGACTGTAATGACATGCTCATGTTTTCGCGTATGTAAATTTAAAAGCAATCTTCTCTAGTGGTATTTTATCAGAGCCTTTCCTCTTAAGAGGGTATCTTACCGCCATTATCATGATTTGTTGGGTACTACGTTGAACTAAGAGCAAGCTAAAAGCCTTTAGGCCGTATGACTTTTACTGCTTTCTTAAATTCGTATTATTTTAATGGAGGATTAAAAAGTCGGTCGCGCAGGAACTGCAGTTAAGCATGCAAAAACCATTCGAATTCCCAAGTTATGCAGTTTTGATGGAGATTTATAATTGAACTTTTCGTGTAAAGTAATCCCCCACTCACGTCATGTAATATTTGCATTTCCTAATAAATCAAAGGAACAAATAAAAACAGCGATTACCTAAAAACGGAGCGATTACCCCACAATCCCAGTCAATGAATATTTATAGATTCAATTTTAGATTCCATGTAATACCCCACTCGGAATGTTTCCGTCTCCTGATAATGAAAAGAGTGAAGCAAAAGTAGAAAAAGCTTGAAATGATTAGATTTGCTGTCAGTTATCAAGGCCATATCAGACGAGAATAAATAATAGAATTACTTTAAATGCCAAAAAGGACAATGAAGGTAATAATTAATGTCCATGAGGATGCTAACATCTGACATTATGGTAAAGAGAGTTGCAATCAACCATTCTAGTTAATTTCTAAATATTATCCTTTTTATTAGATGTTTTTTTTGTGTTGGGGTATGTTCAAGGTAGATCCAAAACATACAAATAAAAAAAATGTATTCTTTAAAATTATCTGTCAACGTTTCGGCTTACATTGTAAGTCATCTTCAGGGCTATCATGAAGTTGGCTTACAATGTAAGCCGAAACGTTGGTAGATAATTGTAAAGAATACATTTTTTTAAATTGTATTCTTTGGATCTACCTTGACCGAACCCCAACAAAAAAATATCTAATAATGATACATACGGTTTAAAAAAATCTCCATTATCCTTTTTGTTCGCCTTATATTGTAAAACATAAATATTGATAAACATTATTATGTCTAGGGATGTTTCTTATTGCATAATTATATTCACAGCAAGGTTTGGAGAAAAATTATTCTACTGCACAAGACCGAATGTTAGTTTCAAATTGAAATGGGTCAAGGCTCATTCAAGGCAATGAACTGTCTGATGTAGCAGTTGAACGCTTATTTTAGCACAACTCGGTTGCTATACACTATCGGAACACAGTTCTAGTACTAGTTTTAAAAATAATTTAAGGATCTCTAATTCACAGACTAATTCAATAGACAGCACATTTTTTAGTCTTAACTTACATTAAAGATGGACTGCAACTATCGAAAACTGATTACGGACTGAAACAGTTCTTAGCATTTATGTTCATGGTTGGAGAAGTTATCTCGAGATCTTCACCACCCTATTCTAAACATCTAGGAGGGACATGGCCGTGCTCTTAAAGCTAATTTCAATACGTTTATTGAATTTTTAATTTCAACTATTGTAATGCATTTCATTACTGCTCTGTTTTCGTATTTCTTATGTCTATTTTTTTTTTCAATATTTCCTCCAATATAAACATACACACATACACACACACACACACATATATATATATATATTTTCTCTCTCTGTAATTGAGTCCCATTGAAACCAGAAATTCTGAATATTCTTCAATAGAGGAGCTACCTTTTGCCAAGATGGTCTTCTTCAACTGGTCATGGTTTGCATCCTCTTCCTTTGCTAGATCTGCGCACCGCCAATCTCNTTTTTTTTTTTTTTTTTTTTTTTTTTTTTTTTTTTTTTTTTTTTTCTAGTGAGCGCATTTCAATTTAGAGTTATGAATCTTTTTATTAAAAAAATATTTTCCATCCAAATTGAACTATATAATATTGATGTCCTAAATTTTCCTTGATGGTCCTGCAGCAATAACCAGCTGGTTTTCTTGAACTCTGACATAATGTTTTATGCTCATGAAATGAAAGGCTGATTTCAATGTTGAGCGAAATGGGACAAAGAGGAATTACGTGACGCATCCCACGTGGCCTTCTTTCTTTCGATTTGACTTGAG
The DNA here is from genome assembly GCA_000696205.2 of Oncopeltus fasciatus. Taxonomy (NCBI): domain Eukaryota; kingdom Metazoa; phylum Arthropoda; class Insecta; order Hemiptera; family Lygaeidae; genus Oncopeltus; species Oncopeltus fasciatus. Next base: position 437,108 of record KZ807345.1, on the reverse strand, counting down.
GGGGCTCTAGGTGGTGGGGGGGGGGGGGCAAAAAGGGGTGTCTCGGGAAGAGCATAGGCTAATTTCAGTCAACAGAAGGGTGGGGGGGAGGGAAGAAAGAAATAGAGACAAAGCCCATCAGACAGGGGGTAGGGGGTAGTTGAGCTTCCTCTCTCCTCAGAAATAATTAAGACGGAATACTAATCCTGGTGGTGGGGTGAGTGGGCCTTCGTCCCTCAACTCCACCCCCTGGAGGAAGGATGGATTTAATTAAAAAACCAGCTTCATGCAACAGGAATCATCTGGATATAGAGCGCCAGGCCACCTCCCATTCCCTCATCCACAATATAGAACCGAGAGGAAGACCGGCAAATAAGAGTAAATTATGAATTATATCTCATAAGGCTGGAGGTTCGTTAGCCGTCGAGTATTAAGCTGGAGAAATTAGTCAGGGTTTCGGCCAGGATCAGAAAAATAAAATACTCCAAAATTGTTGCGTAGTTATTTTATTATTGCCGAAGTTTCGACTTAACTTTTATGTCATCATCAATGCGATCTCTGAGGGGGGTTTGTCCACATCTCAGAGATTATTAGTAGATGTTTTACATCAGCAGTCATGAATATGGGATCCAGGTGACACGAGGTCTCCTCTCGCCTTCATGATAGCCCTGAAGATGGCTTACAGTGCAAGCAAAACGTCGGCAGATAATTAATAAATACACTTTTTTAATTTAATTGTATCTTTTTTTTGGTCTACCTTGACCAAACCCCAACAAAAAAATCTACTAATTAGAAATGGGAGCTTACAAGTCGTAGAAAGAACAAATACAAATATTCCTAACTGCAATGATGAGGAATCCAATCAGTTTACTGGTAAGGTATTCAAGGTGACCGACATTGTATTCCTACTCATTTAAAAAAAAAAAAAAAAAAAGTGTTAAAATTATTTCACACGCAGTAAACAAAGCTATTTTTTAATAATTTTTATTGCAAAGGAACAGAATAAAAAATCTAAGTGTCCTAGCCAGGACTCGAACCTGGATCTCCTGCTATCTGGGCCCATTCCCTAATTGGGGAAAATGCACCAGCCCGGATAGCAGGAGATCCAGATTCGAGTCCTGGCTGGGACACTTAGATTTTTTATTTTGTTCCTCTGAAATAAAAATTGTTAAAATTTACATGGGATTAAATACTACAAAAAAAAAATTTATAAAGCTACTTTTTATTTTTCGTATGACTGTAGAGACTGGAAAAGTCTCTCATCCATTTTTTTGTCTACAAATATCTAATTAGAAAATTCTGCATGTGAATTAATTTATGAATATTTTCGGCAAGACAAAGAAGACTATTGTAAAATTTAGTAACTTGAGCGCCAAATAAATTTCCATAGGTAAGTTGTAGGTGTCGTCGGCTGCCTTAGATATTAAATACCTATTTTTAAAGTTGAAAAGTATTCCCTGCGTGACTTGCCGTTGGAATTAATCCTCTGCCGTCAGCTGTCGACCAAGTTGTGCAGTTCTGGAGCAGAGATAAGGAGAAGGAGAGATTTAATTAAAAAAAAGAAAAGGGGCCTCCTTCAAGTGCGCCAGGAAACGGGATCCTTGAGGAATTCGGCGCAGGTCCTTTCTAAACAGGCACCTGACACCCTTCTCCAGCAGAATCTTAACTCAGGCCTCTGGATTCTTTCTTATTCGCTCTACCGTGAGCTGGAGTCAAGCGAAAAACTGCGTCACAATTACCTGTGGAAAAACTACACTTTTGGAATACTTTCAATGAGGAATACATTTCTTACCAAGTAAAAATAATAAATTCTGGAGAAATATGCCTGAGTTTCGGAAATAATAAAGTTTTAATTCGGAGATAACTAGTTGACTGTCGAGCTCTATGAGAAGAGGTTAGTAAGGGATTCGGCCTTGGGAGCTGCAGAATTAAAATTTAATAACTAAAAAAGTTTTTTATTTTCTCCAACGTTTCGGGTCAAATTACAAGCCATCTTAGGGGCAAATGAGGCTACTGGCAAGCTTCTACAGCTTTAATTGGATGCCATTCTTCATTGAATGGGGAAAACATAGGCGACCTCAACGGTGTGCTGATCAAAAACATCCTTAACTTTCCCCCTCCCACTCCCCTGATTTCTATATATATGTATATGTATAATAACTATAATAAATTTATCTTGAATGGGTATAATTTTAAGTAAAGTAACTAACATGAAGCTATGATATTATTTCACAAAGAGGTATCTGTGGTATTAAATGCAGTGCGGAACAGGATATTAATAATTTAGGTGAATCATTGTTATAAATTGTATAGAAACGTATAGATTTTAGTACGATCATTAGTTTCTAATTATTTTTAATCCATTTTTTTTTATGGGATGAGTAATTTGGTGTGAATTACATTATAAAATTGGTTGTTTTCTTAAAATTTACAACTCTAATTTATTTCTCCGATTTGTTAAATGCATGCGATTTCATGATCCATAATATCTTTTTTGTTACCTTTTAGAAGAGGCCAACGGTCAAAATATTTATTTAAATAGATATGACCTCAAAATAACTTTAAATTTTAGTAATAAGGATAACTTATGAAACCAACCAAGACAATCCAAATTTAGGTAAGAAACGGAAAAGAGACTCTTTCAATAATATTAAGAAAAAAGGAAGTTCTAAGATTTTAAAAGTTGGCAATTCAAAGTTCAAGATGTCCTTAAATAAAAAAAATGTAAGAAAACATGTATAGATATTTATGGAATAGCAAATGAAGGGAAAATTAGTTGAGAGAAAAGCCAAAATTTATTATTCTAATCTCTTCTTTGTTATTTGATTAAAAAAAAAATGTTTATCGAAAGTAATAGGTGGAATATAATTTTCTGAAGTTTATATTCAAAATTAATTAGAAATTTGATTGTGTAAAAAAAAATTAATTACGGAAGTTTTGCAATAAAGGATTGCAACGACGATGGGAGAGCATTTCTCCCACAGCCCCTTCCCGGCCACTCTAGAGCTAGCTTTAAATGTCACATCTTTTACACTGACCTTCCTCTCCTGATCTTAAACCAAATTTTGTACTTTACTTTTAATTATATCAATCTTAAATGAACAATGTGATATCTGCTGAGATCGCGCAGTCTGCTATCACGAACTATTCTTTTCGAAAATGAATAAGTATTATTGCTATTACAAAACTGAGGCAAAGTTTTAGAACATCAAAGTGTCTGTCATTTACTTTTTTTAATTTTTTTTATCTATTTTTTCTTTACCTTTTCATCTTCCGGGTTGGACCGAGTCAAATTGTTGTTATTTGCCGAGCTTTCGCACATCATGTGATGGCTTCTTCAGGGCTGAAAAGAGAATGAGAGTTGTAAAAGAGAGATTTTTAAAATCCAGGTGGTATATAATTACCATGTTTTATACACCAGGTGGTGTATAATCCCGGCGCAGTCCGGTTCTTGGGCGAAGCCTGCCTTCCCATTGGTTGATACTGTGTTCTGGTGGCTGGTCTCTGGAGACCGCGCCGGGATTATACACCACCTGGTTTATAAAACATGGTAATTATATACCACCTGGATTTTAAAAATCTCTCTTTACAACTCTCATTCTCTTTTCAGCCCTGAAGGAGCCTTCACATGATGTGCGAAAGCTCGGCAAATAACAACAATTTAACTCGGTCCAACCCGGAAGATGAACTGGTAAATACATCTGACGACCGACAAAGCCTACGTGAACATCTATTTTTATGTTATTTAATTTTTTTAAATGATGAAATATTCAGGCAATAAATCACTAAGTAAATGAGGCAATCAATAATGTAGCGATGATCAGTTAACAGGACTTACTGGGGAAAAACTAATTAGGCACTATCTAGTGAAATAATTAGATGTCCTCCCAAATATTATTAAAGATAAGGTAGGCATTATATCGATTTCAATTATTATTAGATTTGTACTCCTATAGATTAATTTATTTCATATTCTTTTATTTTACTATATTTTTTTGCTAAGCAAATTCATTGTGGTGGGCAATTTAGTACTGGATCAAAGTTAATTATTAATTTTGAGACATTCTCTGGTTTAGTGGCTACACTCTGTAGAGTTACAAGAGAAGATGGCTATCAGGAAATCAAACATGATCTCTAAATTTACAAAAAAAAATCTTATGTATGTGAACACAATGAGTTTTTTTTTTTTTTTTGGCCTATATTTATACCGAAATTTCAGACCTACTTCAGGGCTTACCAAAGAAACAGAAATATTACAAATGTACAAAATGACAACTTGCTTTGGTACAAAAATAATAAATAAAATTATGAAATTTGAGTTTAAAATATATATAAACACTTATATAGTAAACTCAAATTTCATATTATTCAAAAATTCATATTCTCTATTGTTATTTCATTTCAATTTACCCAGTAAGAAAAAAAATATCTCTCTGTATCTGTCAAGATGCATTTAATTTAATTACCGATTTTTCTCACTTTAATAATTCATTGAGAGTGGTGTTATTGGTCACCTTCTCTCTTCATGTGATTGATATTGAATAATAAACTCTTTATGTAGTAAGGAAAAATTAAAAAATGAATCATACCACTTAGTCTTCACAATATCAGACCAACTAGTGTATACGTCAAACACGAAAACAAAGTAGTTTAGCATTGTTTGTAAGCAACGTTGTATGGTCATTTAATCATAAAAAGTCTTAAAAGATAATGAAGAGAGAAAAGGAAGTTAAGAAAAGCTTATTCATGGTTGACTGGTAGGAATTGGGTCCTGCAATGAACCTTTAGTATATATCTATCTTGTATGTACTTCATTATGTACTACTCATAAAAGTCTTATAAAGCAATAATATTCGCAAATGACAATAAAATCTTATGTGTTCTATAAACATGTAATGTATTGCATAAAATAACGAAAACTCAATAATGTATTCATTTATTTTATTTATTAAATAAACGGATATATTAATGATTATTTTTTTAGGATCTTCACTAATCGCCTTCTCCCTGTACCAATTCCTTCATTAAAGAACTTACTTAGTAGCTTGTGATTATAACATCAAACTACCAAATTCTTTTTCAACTTGAAAAATAAAGAAGCCATCAGAATTACTCTCTTAACGAACCGTCATTTATATAATCCGAATTACATAAATGTAGCTGAGAGAGAAAAAATTAGTACAAAATTAAAAAAAAAAATTAATTACTAGTAAAATAGCTATCGCTGATTAGATGATATAAGATTTTGATAGAAGAAATGAAAGATAGAAATGATAAAACGCTAATGTTTAAAAATTATTGGTTGATAACTGATTGTGGAAAATGTTCGGGTTTTGACCAATGAGTTTTAAAATGGTAATATGTTTGTGAAACAATAAGTTTTTTTTTTTGGCCTACATTTACACCGGAATTTGAGGCCTACTTCAGGGTTAACAAAGCAACAGAAATATAACAAATGTACAAAAATATAATTTTTTTTATTTATTTTTTTATTAATTCAATCACTTAGGACAAAAGAGAGGGATTATCTGCAGGTCTAAACCCTATTTTAAACACTAGTAGCACTGGGTTTTTACTTTTTTTTTATTATATAAAAGCCTGCTCAGTGCATAACTAGAAAACGCAGTGCTTGAGGATTTCAAATTTCCTAGGCTAAGCCGGTCTCCCTGCGTCATTGTTTTTGACCACAGAAATTATTTCTGGTAATTTCTCTCCGGGATAACTATAAACTTGAAGGAAGTGATAATTATTCTTGTTTAATCGAATATCCCCCACGATATATTCTTGGTACATTTCATTCGATGTCGAAAGCACACCGCTAGATTTGTAGTATCTTAAGTGGCTCTGATGTATCTGGTCAAATCTACTATCTATGGGCAACGTTGTGTACATATAGTACTCCTCTTCACTTGAACTGCTGAAGTTAAACAAGGAAAATATCCTGATTTAGGCGAACGAAGAGTATAAATCCCAGAGATATTTTGTGACTTGGCTCCTTTAAATCTATGGCCTTCTTCTGGGATGTTGTTCCATACTGAGTGAACTAGTCGTGGTCTCAGAATAACAGTAGTACATTCCCGGAAGCCTTGTTCAGTAACAATCCTCCTTAGCAGTCCCTTAGAAGCCCCTTAGCATCCTCNATTTTATATATATATTTTGTCTGATATATAAATAATATAATAATCTTTATTGACTCTTTCTTTCTTTACTAAATTCAACTATTATCGATCTCAACTTTAGCTGAATCAAGCTGAGAAGAGAGGGCTAATGTTTCTTATATTTAAAATTCGTTCTTCGTTAGAATGCACTTATATTAGACTTTGATAAAAATTTATTGTTGGGATTTCATTGAGGCGATCTACCAGTCTTCTTGACGCTGGATGTTGTAGCCGGGAACATGGGGTTGTGTCCTCGCGAAGAGAGAGAGAGAGAGAGAGCAGACCGGCCATTCGGAGATATATTGTAAAAGTTGGGGCACATATTTCGTGGACGCGGACCCCTCTCCCCTGCCCCCTTAAACTAAATTAGCTTTGGAGCACTCGGCATCGGAGACCTCCCCCCACTCCTTTCAGGGAACTCCTGTCTTCGGATATGCGTTCTCCCGAACTATTCCTCTACTAACTCGGCGAGTTCGGCCGGTTCTGGACATCTAGAATCCCTCCTGATATCATTCAATAGATATATTAGTTAGGGGACGGTGAGACCTTCTCCCACCAAATGGAAAATCCATGGGGGGAAGATGTCCGTCACTAATAGCGTAAACTGAGCCGGTATCCCATGCTAAGTGACAGAAATATGCAAGGGGAATTAAATAGGCAATGTTAAGGCATTGAGGACCAGGAGGTCGCGAGGCCGTCGTCTTTTCAGTAGCCCGGGAGGATTGTGAGGATTGGAGTCCGACGACAGGGATTGGGCATGTGGATTAGGATGAAATTGGAGTTTACTATGAAAGAGATTGAAGCTGGTGGAAATTATGTCTTTGACAAAAGGAATATTAAGGTCTTGATGAAGGGTAGAGTTGGATTCTGAGTATTTTGGACTAAAAGGATTGTATTCGTTGGATATTGGAAGGCTTATCGGTACTCCACAGTTCTGCACCGTAGGTCCAGATTGGTCACTCTGTTAAAGCTCTTTAAAGCTTGAAATAGGTTGCTATCTAAACTTGAAAACTATAGCTTTAGAAAACAAATATTTCTGTTTCATCCGTGTCCTATTTTCTGTAATCCTTTAACACTGAGCAGAATCATTCATCGTTGACCGCTACTTGAAGTCAACTTGAAATTCAAGTCCTGATTATATATATTACATACATTTTGAATAACATTGACATTACTATTGCATATTAGGTTCTTTCCTAAACTACCTTATTACCCATTTTGACATGAACTAACAAATCCAGGGCAACCATTTTCTTTCAAAGTCAACTGAGCTTAAATAATGGAGTCCTTCATTTAAAAAAAAAAAAAAAAAACATATATATAATTTAAGTAGAAGAAATGTATGTATTAAGAACATTTTAGCTCACCAATTATATGAATAACTAAATAATTTTATATACCTAAAT
>KZ807345.1:405670-429057 GCA_000696205.2 Oncopeltus fasciatus | reverse complement strand
ATAAAACTAATTTTTTCTATTTTATATTAGTTATGTTCCATCCTATGATAATAGAGAAATAAACAAATTTATAATTTTGTACCATTTATATTTTATTTGCTGAATATAAATTTAATATAAATTGAAATAACAGATAATTAAGGAAACTGTTTCCATGTAAGAAAGAGAATATTTCGTCCTCTTGATAGCTACAGAATCACTATGCTTAAATTTTGGTTCAAATCTAAGTTGAAATCTTACAGTAAATGCAATAACTAAATATAATTTTAACCATGACTGTCATTATTTCGTTGTACTAGAGCAGCAGACCCTCCACACATTACCTCCATCGCCCTGAAGAGGGCATACTTTAGCAATACTAAAAAAAAATTATTTACAATTTATTTTTTATTTCTTCAAATTTCCCGAACAAATACCCGACCAAAACCTTCCCCATTAAATGTTTATCATTAACAAGATGTTCACCGTTAATGTCAGATAGATTGATAGATATGCATTTGTTTAGGCGATAAACATCTAGGTTATTACGCCCTAACAATTACGAGAAATGTCTATTCTACAAATTATAAGAAATAATTATACTAGTTAATAGTTTAAATTTATTTACACTATATAAAAATCATAATTTCACTCTAACATTGAAACAACAACAACTAATAATAATATATTATTATATATATAATTATATATTATTATATATAATAATAATATATTTGTATATATATAATAATAATATATTATCCGTTGATGTCAGGATATTAAAAATAGACGGGATTCGATCAATGAGTTTAATTTCATAATTATATTATAATTTCAAACATAATTCGTCGTCAGGTTTGAAGGCGTTGCTGCCTGAATTTATAGTATGAAATTATGCATATATTATTACTAGGTTAGTAGTTTTGCTAATACAATATATAAATAGAGTATAATTCTACAAATTAAAATTCTAAAACATTTTTCACTTCAAATATTTGATCCTGTGCTTCATATATATATTTTTTGTTAAGTACTTTGGTTCCCAAACGGCCCTCTCTTACCATTGGACGAAAGAATCTCCATTGTGATAAAATTTACGCTAAATTCGTAGATTCATACTGATAGTAGTTTTAAAAATTTCCCACACGCACTGGTGCTATAAGAGCTAAACGATTCCCCATGTTACGCTAAAATTGGCCAAAAGCATGATTGAAATCACTAACAATGTCCCGTAAATGTTTGGGAAAAGTAACGGCACGTATTCTTCTTAAATAGATTAGTAAATATGTACATTAATAAGTGTATTTTATATGTATATTATAGCACATAAATATTAGGAAATTCAAATCTACACTTTTTTTTTAATACATTTTTTTCTTAACGCTAATTAGTCTGAAAAATATACGATTACGATTATATATAATGGTTGTTTCCTTAATCCCCCACTTCTCCACTTCATTCCTTTTTGGCCAAATATGAATTTATTCGAAAATTTGTTAGAAGAGCCAAAATACTCAAATTTTATTTTTTGTATTTAAAAAGTAAAAAGCCTTTTCATCCCTCTAATTTACATTAATAATCACCTATTGTAATTCACAGATTTTTTTTCTCTTTACTTTAACGAAGATATTCACGAGTTCACGTTTCAGTTTGGTTTTCCTCAATTTTCCCCTCTCCGTTCCCTTCCAGCTGATTTAGCCATCAACGAACTTGTCCAACAGTTAACAAAAAAACAAAAACAAGCTCAAATATTCATTTTGGTTGCTTTATTTTTAAATTAGGAACATTATAGACTTAATATAAAAAATTTGAGCACAGATACTTTTAGCCTCATAGGTTTGTAGAGGGTCAGGAATGAACCTATGAAAATTTTCAAAATTCGCGTGATAATGACTATGTATAATAAGCTCTATTTTTTTACGAAAAATCTTAAATGTTCGGAGAAGGGAAAGCCTTTTGCTTTATCTATATACCATTTTGCTCTGCTGTACCTGGAAGAGTTCCATTTCGAAAATCAGACATTTCACAAAAGCATGGCTGACGCCAGATGACACTACGTCCAGGAAGTACAGATTTATCATTACCCACATTATCTGAGCGAGGCGGACACACGAGCTCGGCCGCCGTCGTAAAATGTCGGATTCAGGGGGGGTTCCGGGCCCCTGGGGGAGGCCTCCCCTCATCTGTATTCCACCCCTGCAGTGGTATTAGAAAAGTTATGTGGCCTACCTGCAGTTTTGCCTTGCGGTACGCCACAGCCGGCCTCGTCTCCTCCACCTCTTGCAATCTTAATTTGACAAAGAGCTGTTCTCCGAGATCCTATTGCCGAGACCGGGACCGTATGATTCCACAATACCCCGGTGAACGTTTGACGATAAACATCTTAATTCAGGGGGTGTATAAAAGACCTTTGTGGCTGTGTAATGGGTTGTCAGTAGACCCACCTGGAAGGTATGACATGGGGCACCATGGTACCCTTACAACACTGAGATATTATGTATATGAACAAAACTACATTTCAGATATAATAATACATTCAACGTTTTTATTTATTTAAAAAAAACACTAATAAAAGTGTTTAATATTTTAGAACTTTTCATATGTTTTTATTCTATATAATATTTACCTCCTACCCCTATACTCTAAAAACATATTAACGAACTAATGACAAATTGTGGAAAATAACTCCAATGTGTGCTTTATTTCAACAAAAGCAAAGTCACAAAATCTTTCTACCCTTCCATAATTTCTTTCTTAATTATTTTTTCTTAAAAATTCTCAAATATATAAATTTGAAAACTTAAAACTTAAATTGTGCACTTTTTATGATTTCTTTTAGAAGCTCCTTTCTGAACAGACACACACACACACACACACACTATGATAATAGAGAAATAAACAAATTTATAATTTTGTACCATTTATATTTTATTTGCTGAATATAAATTTAATATAAATTGAAATAACAGATAATTAAGGAAACTGTTTCCATGTAAGAAAGAGAATATTTCGTCCTCTTGATAGCTACAGAATCACTATGCTTAAATTTTGGTNTATATATATATAGCTTACGTGAATAATTTATTCCTCCTAGAAAACAAACCCACAAAGCTACTGTGCATGAGAAAATGTTTCAACAAATATTGTCATAAAATGGAGAGTTTTTGACTTTGAGATTATTAGTAGATGTTTTATATGTTGGGGTTCGGACAAGGTAGACCCAAAAAATACAATTTAAAAAATGTTAATTTTCTTCAACAGTTAGGCTAATATTGTGTCATATTCAGGGCTATCATGAAGGGACATCGTGTCACCAGGATCCCATGTTCATGACTACAATCCAGGGTCCCATATTCATGACTGACACAACGTACCCTCTCGCCTTCATGATAGCTCGGAAGATGACTTACAATGTAAGACGAACGAGGACAGATAATTAAAAAATAAACGTTTTTAAATTGCATTTTTTGGACCTACCTTGTCCGAACCCCAACAGATAAAACATCTACTAATTGTGATTTATCCTTTAAAGAATATTATTTTTTATATAAAAAATCTGTATTTATTACATTCTGCTAATATTAGTATTAATAGCTATTTTAAAATTTAAACGGTATTGTTTTTTTTTAAACAGTGATGAGTCCCTCAAAAAAAAAATTAATTGGTTTTTGGACGTCAAGTTGATCGAGTGTTTCCGAACATAAATCTTCTCTTAACTTCTAGTATGACCTTGTAGATACAAGAAAAATAAAATCTTTTTCTGTATGCTTTACTAGCGCTGAGCAGGAATGACCTTAAGGGAAGGAAAAGGGATTTAACCACTTGGTACTTAGAGCGTGCGAAGTTTAAATGAAAATGAATGTGAACCAGTCGACAACGTTAGGAAAGCCCGTGTATTATTATATTATATTGTATCATTATATTATATTATATTAGGTATATTACTGAATGGAAGGAGAAAAGAAAAGGCGAAATGAAGATACAGGACTGCAGTATTCTATACTCGGGTGTTATTGAAAGTTAATGAGCCACTGGGAATCGCTAAGGGAAAGAAATTCACTCAGTTATTGTAAACTCACGACAAAGACAAGGCAGAGGAAAATTATTTATTTTTAAACTCATTTTAAAAAGAGATAGACGTGCATGTGTTAGAAAAATACTATATTTGTTAGACAATTAATGCAAGGGAATAGAACAAAAAATCTATCTGCCCCAGCCAGGACCCGAACCTGGATCTCCTGCTTTCTGGGCCGGTAAGCTACCACTTGCACCACCGGGACTAGCCAGATAACTTATTAAATTCCCAACACACTAGCTGGAGTCTAACCCACGAGAAAGACGAATACATCTTCTCATGCTCGAATGAGCTGACATTCTCTAGCTATTTATCGATTCCCGTTATTTACTTTTTTAATTTTCCATTAATAAATATTAATTTATTTATGGTTTAATTACGTAAATTTTAAGCAATTAAAGAAGGGGGAATAGAACAAACATACATATTTTTGTATTTGTTAGAGATTTAAATGGAATGCTGAGCTATGGCTAAATGAGTTGGGACCGCATGGTGAAGATACTTTAAATGATAATATAAGAATTGTCCTAGATATATATATATATATATATGTGTGTGTGTGTGTGTGAGTGTGTGGAATATGATTTGGTGGTTAGTAATGATTTCTTTCCCCTCACGTAGAGATTTAGGAGAGAAGAAACTAGCGTAAATGAAATGTCAATTCTCGACTATGTATAATCAAGAGGGATGGGATGAGAATGTCCAGGATGCCACGAAGGTAAAGCGGGAATTATAATTAAGAAGGGACTAGTATCTTCTTATAATGCATATGACTTAGAGAGAAAAGGAACTGAGGAAGAAAATAACTCAAAAAGGAAGAAATCTATCATATCTTACAGACTTTTAATGAAGAAATGCCCCACTTTGACATTCACTGCATTGTGAGGTTCACTTTACTTCGTTATGGACAAGTAAATAGAATGTCAGGGGATCCTACTCGTCAAAAGAGTTAAATTCATATTAAAAAGATCCGGACCGCATAAAAACGTTACTCTTGATTCTGCCTAACTCGTCTACAGTTAGGAAAATATCAAGACGAATTTGACAAGTACAGACTGGTGGGTAAGGATGCATTTTAAGCCTTATTCTATTCATACTTAGACTCTGCATATTACTCTGAAAACAATAAAGGAGAAGATGCTGAGCTTCTTGACCTTATTACCGTAGTCCTTAATGATAAAAATCTACAAAACAAAAAAAATTAAATTAATACCCCCAAGGAATAGTTAGTCTCGAATGATATGGAAATCAACCCTGGTAAAAGAAAATGTATGTGCCTTTGTAGGAAGCTTCCAAGGGTCGTGAGGGTATTGAGTCTTGACTGAGTTGGGAGTTGAGGGAAATTTGAGAGTTTGAAAGACTTAGTTGCTCATCCAAAAGAGGTGGACGTTGGGGAAGTGAGGCAGAAAACTGTAGATCGGGATAGGATTCCTATAAAAACTTATGAAACACAAGTAGATCGAGGAAGAAAAAAATTCTTTAAAGAATTGACAAAAAAAAAAAAAAAAGAAATCATAAAGGTGGATGAAGTATTGAGTTGTCACAATTAAGTAAATTAATAGCTCTACAGAATAAATATATATATATTCAAAGTGACAAAAAAAATAAATTGAGGAGGAATACTGTGAAGTTGTACTTGATGAGTCAAAGAAGAAGGATAATAAATAACAAAAAAAAAAAGTGTTAATAGACGGGTTATTTGACCTCTTATTTCAAAACCTGTTCTTGCCCTGTCATCATCTCTGCCATTCTGGGGAGGCTGGAATGGGAGAGATCCAACTTCATCAGGCCCGAGGCCCTAATTCATCTTATTTCAATAAAACCATTTTATGGAAGCGCTTGGAAAGAGTTAATAACGGCAGTCATCTAACTCCGGTGACTTGGCGTACGCGCTCATCACCCCAGCTGAACTTCCTCAAAGGTAATTACGGTGTGCGGATAGCGGAATTACTTGGGACTTATTCCCAGGGAAGGGGGGGGGGGGTTGATCCCATTCCCCTTTAGCAGAACAATTAAATCCTCACTCCTACATGAACGACTTCCCCAGGCTGAACTCGTTTGATATGAGTGAGAACTTAGGCTTAATTTCCAAGCAAACTCCTATATGCTGTATATAACTCATTCGCTTGTAGATAACACTCCTTTAGTTAAGTTACGGAATGGAGATTCACAAACTTTGTTTCTATGTTTTTAGGCGGAAATCTGTAAAGCAGTAATGTTGGCAAAGCGGATTTTATATTTTTCATTAAAAATGGATTCCACCTAGAGTAAATCACACATTTTAACTTTTAAGTCGAAAAATAAAATAAATTAATATGTACATAAGTACAGTTGAGGCTGTCTCTTGGACGATCGGAGGGGATTGTGAGAAAAGCATCCAGCACTTCTGGTCACATTACTTTCATGCGCCATTCATAGAAATGTATAAAAAAAATATTAATTACTTTTTCCCTACCCATCCAAGTACCCTCTTAGCTCTATTTGCGGACGAAAAAGCTATCCTATCCTCCCATCCCGATCCTAAAACTGCTTCTAAAAACCTTCAAGATCACCTCGAAAAAAACAAACAATGGTGTGGCAAATGGAGAATAAAAATCAATGAAGCAAAATGCGTTCAAGGTAGTTTCCAACTGCGGAAAAAAGACTTCCCTGAAATTGTGAAATTTAATAATATTCCTTTACCACATTCAAATTCCGTTCGTTACCTTGGGTTCCATCTTGACATGGGGCGAACACAGTCAAATTAAAAGACAAGAACTCAATCGACGATATGGACTTCTATACTGACTCATGAATAAGAACTCCAATTTTACGACTGAAAACAAACTGACGCTCTACAAAACCTTATTACGACCAATCTGGACTTACGGAGTAGAAATCTGGGGTGTCTTGGCGGCACCTTCCAACATCCAACGAATCCCAGTCCTTTCAATCCAAAATCCTCAAAATAATCGCATATGCTCCCTATTACGTATCCAATTCCTCTTTTCACTACGATTTTAATATTCATTTTGTACAGGATCTAATTTCTTCAGCCTTTTCCACAGTAAAATGCCATTCCATCCTAATCCACTAGCACAGACCTTGTCTTCCAACTCCAACCCCTACAATCCTCCCCGTCGCCCCAAACGAAGATGGCCCCGTGACCTCCTGGGGACATAGCCTGTAAATAATTTAGAGTGGTGTCATTGGTCACCTCCTCTCCTCATGTGACTCATTAATGTCGTTTATTTTCTATTATTCATTGTTATCAAATTACAAAATGTTTTATTTTATTATTATTTATTTTTAACAGAATGTAATATATAAATAAAAAAAAAATTACTTTTTACACCAAACATTATAACAGCTATCTTAACAAGCTATGTCAAAAGAATCAAAGAAATCATTCTTACCTATTATGTTCAATATTTTTTCACAATGTAGTAATAACATAGATTAAAAAAAAAAAGTACTGAAGTACCGAAATTGGTTTCTCTATTTCAAATAAAAGGACCTATAACCAGCTATATTAATAAATACTTATTTATAATACAAAATATAGGTAATAAAATTATATTTTACACCCATTAAACTTTTTAAATGTGCTCTTCCTTTAAACCGTTATACCTGCAGCAATTTTAAGACAATTTTTTAATTACCATTTACCACAATACTAGAGAATAATTTGAAAAATAAAAAAGTTTTATTAACAATTCTAACCACATTTATATTAATTCTATAAAAGTAGCTGAAACTATAATTATTGGAATAAAAAATATAATCAAGATTTAATAAAAGGAATTGATCCAAAAGTTATTTTAATAATGTCACCTTTTTTTCATTGTACAAATATTATTAGAAATAATTTCTGTAATTGATTACTAGTCGAAAAACTGTGCGCTTTGCAGGTGGCAAAAACGGAAGAAAAAAACATTATATTTTTACTTAAAGATAAGATAGAAAAATATTTGAAAGCAATAAATGTTTCTCCGTGAGATGGGAAAAGTATACTCGTACTTTTTTATATAGAAAAATTGTGTTTTGGTGAATCAGGTGAGATACAGAGTTTTTTTTTTTTTTTTTTTTTGGTTTTGGTTTCAATTAAAAGAAAAGCTGTGATTTAACTTTGTCCCTTTGGTCTGCTGAAAAGGTACAATTCCAGTACTTATTGAAACCCTTTTCAGTATTTAATTCTTATAGCAGAAAGGGATTTTCTAATGCGAGAAACAAATAAATAAAAACAGTGTCCTATATTCCTTTCAGCTCTTAAAGTTCATAAGTATACTGATAAAACATTGCCTTGCTTCAGTGAAAAAACGTTATGGAAAAGGGTATGATTGCCGAGAAGTTCCATTCATTTAACACAAAACACAATGATCTCTTTCCTACACTTATTGGGTTTTGAAGTTTCGTTTTTATTGGTTTCAGGCACATGAAGCCAAAGAAAATATTTTGCCTACGTAATAAGGAATCAGGCAAATTTTAATACTTCAACTCTGAGCAGTTGCACTCAGGTTGGTTCAATTGGGAAATTCTGGGGTGCGCAACTCAAACTTATTATTTTTAAAATATGTTGTATTTTTACAAGTTAATGAATCTAATAATGGTAAAGGGTAAGATTAGAAGAATTCACTCAACACTGATTGGGAGGGGAAAATTAGACAAGCAATCAACGTTCAAAATTACATGTCTTAATCGGTAAGGTGTGTCCAGTGACTCCTCAACCTCCGCGTTATTGGACAAGTTATCGGGATCTGGATGAGGAGTGAATGTTTGCTTGAGGTGCTGGGCAAACATTTGGGCCATTTAGTAGTAGGCATTAATTTTTTTTTTTTTTCAAACAGCTGAAATAGAGGTAAAGGGAGACCAAAATTTAAAATCTTTTTATTATCAGCATAATGAATAAATTTATTTAACAAACTCGAAGTTATGAACATAGAGATTTAATTAGATATTTAGCCTTTTGTTGTAAAACCATGCATATATATATTTTTGGTTGAAATCGGATAATGAAAAACGAGGGGCTAAGAGAAAGACCACAATTTGTAATCGTAATATCTTCTTTGATGAGTTACGAAAAACGTTTTGAAAGACAATACGTGTAAAATGAAATTTTCTTACAATTATGTTCTATTAAAATTATATGAAGCTAATTTGGAGGGGTTAGCGCTTCCCCCACTCTTATATCCCAGTCAGTCTAGAGCAAGCTAAGTGATCATACTTTTTACGCTTATTCTGCTCTCCAGCTTCTCACTTATATTTCCCAATTCACTCACATTTATATCTGCCTCTAGTGAAACATAGTATGTGTATAGGATACGCAGCACTTGCGTGAAATCCTTTACTTGTCCTTAAAGATCTACTGAATAAAATATATTTTCTTGAAAGATATTGGTTATATTAGTTAAACTGTTCCAACTTTAGATCTAAAAAACAAACAAGGAATAGCGAATTCACTCTACATTAATAAATAAATCTGTTTGTAATTGTTATTAATTTTATGATTATTGCATATAACTTCCTCGTCACCCCTCTTGCTCACCCCTCTATCTCCCCTCTGCCATCCCCCCCTCCCCCCCCTGGGAGTTTATGTGTGCGGACGAATGGGTTTGTCCCAAACCTGAAAGAGAAGAAGTTAGCCGCAGTCGAGGGGAATAATTACGAGCAAAATTCAACCCTTCAAAGTTCTGGGGTTGACATGTCAGGGCACAAAAGTTTTCACACTTTCACTTCCTCGCCTATTTCAGATGTTATTCATATGGAAAATATCTCCTCATATTCTGCAATAATAATAACTAATTCATATCAGTTTTTTTTAAATAAAATATTTGCATTCTACAAGTGTGTATGTGTGTTTGATTTATTACAAATATCCAGTAAATCATGTGTTACATTAAATAGCTCAGTGGCTGAAAATAATTATGAAGTACCAAAGCTGTATAGTGGATTTCACATCTTCATTAAAGGTTGATATATATTAAATTAACAACCGATTTTATTTTAATGCCGAAAAGAAAAATTGACGAAAATTTTACCCTCATTTAGCTGCCTTCAGGCTTACACAGTAAGATGTACGATAAGAGAGAGCTGCAGGGGAATGTGCTCAACCCTTCTGGCTCATTCTTAAATATCTTCTTTATTATGTGTTTTATATAAAATAAATGAATAAACAAAATAATAATAAAAAGAAAAAATCATTATGCAGAAGTTGCGTATTCTAATCATTAATATCATGTTTCATTAAAGATGTATAAAAATAAGAATAAATTTAATTTACAAGTCGGAGAGGACACTAAGCTTATCAAGTAGAAAACATTATAGAATGTTATCTATATAAAATTACATTCGAAAAACTGCACATAACTCTAATAACAATAAATATATTATGTTTATAAATTTTAAACTCCCCCCGCCCTTCCACCATAATATTTCCAGTAAATTTCAGCTTAAATGCCCTAAATTTTTCATTCATTTTTCTTTACAGCTTGTACTTTATTGTTATTTTTATTTTGTCTAACCAATGATCGTAGACATTTTTTTCAAAAGAAATGTTTTGACGCTGTTCTCACCTATCTGATTTTATCTTTAGCTATTATTATACGAATTGAACATATGTGAGAAGCCATATTCAAATTCATATATAAGGGTAAAACTAATTGCATATAAGTGGAAATTCCAGCGAGATTTTAAAGTTTGAGGAAATAAACATAAACGTACATTCTAAGATGATTTTAGTTGGGGTTCGGTCGAGGTAGATCCAAAAAAACACAAATTTAAAAAAAAGGGTATTTTTTAATAAAGGGTTATCTGCCAACGTTTCGGCTTACATTGTAAGCCGTCTTCAGGGCTACCTATCATGAAGACGAGAGAGGACGTCCTTGCCCTAAGTTCACATTTCCATGACTCTGTCATGTGACTCCAGTCATGGAAATGTGAACTTAGGGACAGGACGTCCTCTCTCATCTTCATGATAGCCCTGAAGATGGCTTACAATGTAAGCCGAAACGTTGGCAGATAATCCTTCATTAAAAAAATACATTTTTTTAATTTGTGTTTTTTTGGATCTACCTCGACCGAACCCCAACTAAAATCATCTTAGAATAATATCTACGGTCAACAAACTCTCATTTTGAATAAACGTACATTTTCTCGCAAGAATCACCTCCACTCAGACAAACACGAATGAATTTATATTGGCTCTAAGCGTGACTGCACCAAGGTGGCTTCCCACCTCTTCGTTGGAACGTAGTCCTCGAACGTATTATCCGGCAAATCGATTGACTCTGGAGTTTTCATCAAATTTTCCCCCCCACCACCACCCCTGATGGAAGAATTGACGTCCCCTTCCCAATACCCTTTCTCCTTCAAACGTGCCCTATTCACATGAATGTCACCGGCAGGAATGACTTCAGATTGCAAAATACTGAACACTGGCCCTTCAGGTCTGTGGAAAACCACGGCCTTTAGAGAGCTGAGATATCGTGTCCACCATAGGCCAGGGTTTTCCATTATTCCCCGGAGAAAATGGGGCAATTCACGACGCTACCATACACGACACATAACGCTATCAAACCCTTAACATTAGGGTGGCAAAATCCTCCCTGTGGACCAGATTTACAATGCTTAGTTAAAAGTAGGAACACATAAAAGTAAATGAATGTTTGAGGCAGACTCGAGGGAAAATCTCAATTCCCTAATTACAATTTCAAATATTTGCATTATAGTGCACCCTAAATAAAATTAGTGTAATAACAGGGATTGACATTTCGCATATATTATATTTTTTATTTTTTTCATGAGAATAATATAAATACTGACAAATTATCTGAGTAACGAAAATATTGACCATTACTCAATGTTGATCAAAAAATGCAATTTACCGACGTTTCGGCTTACATTGAAAGCTCTCTTCGGGGCTATAAGTCGTAAGAAAACATGAAAAAAAAAAAAAAAAAAAAAACCAATTTCCCATAGATCCAAAAATCACAAAAATGGTATCAACAAAAAACTAATTAAACTGCCCTTACAAAACACGTCATTCAAGAAGGACACACATTTGACTTCGAGTACATAACCATTCTTTCCACTGAACTCTATGAACACAAACGCCTATTATCTGAAACCGTTCACATTAACTTACAACACTATCCAGTTAACAACAGAATGGACATAGAACAAATTTCTTCAACTTATTCCAACATTGTCAACATCCTAGAAAACCATTAGCCCTCCTTCAAAATAAACCTGTCTAACTTGTCTCCTAGATCTCTAGGCTACTTATCCGTAATAATTCCTACTTACGAGTGTTATCGAACAATATCCAATACTTTTCACTTTATATATATATATATATATATATATATATATATATATATATATATATATATATATATAAAAGCTAAGCGCTAGAGTGCACCTAGAGCTACCAAGGTAGGATCATTCATAATGTGACTGAGCTCCGAAGTCCGATCTGTCGTTAACTTGATTGTGTGTGTACGGTTTTAGATAAAAGTCGTTTGTGTTGATAGGGTTCAGCGGAAAGAAGTCAAATGTGTGTCCTTCGTGAATGACGTGTTTTGGGAGGGTATTTAAATTTATTTTTTGTTTATTTCATTTTTGTGATAGTTTATTCTATGGGAAATGAGGTTTGAGGTTTGTCCAATGCATGAACCATTGCAATTAGGAGTGGAACAAGGAATTCTGTAGACGATATTGGTTCTGGAGACGGATGAGTTCTTCGAGTTGGGTGTAAATAGATTTAAATTTGTTATCAGTCGAAAAAGCTAGCTTCAAGTTAGGGAAAGTTTTTCTATGGAATTTCTTAAGTTTTTCAAAAAGTTTTGGAACATTGGGGAGAATAAAGTAGGAAAGTAAGGTAATTATTTTTGGAGAGCGGCTTGGTTTGGGAAGCGGAAATGTAGAATTTGTAAACAAGTTTTTTAATGTTATGCATTAGTGAGAAAGATGTCTGTCAAAATATTGATATTTTTGAAGTGGAATGTCTTGTCAGAGAGTGTCTGTGACTTTAAATAACATGTTTGGCTACGTTTATTTCCTGATGATGGGGGTGAGATGAGTTAAAATGAGCCCTTAACAATAATGAAAATCTTATAGTGTTTTATTTTTCTCATGTTTTCTTACGACCTTATGTTTCAGAAGCCCTGAAGATGACTCTCAATGTAAGCCAAAACGAAAGACATTTTTTAAAATTTAGAATTGCATTTTTGTTTAACCTTGACCGAACCCAAACAAATTGAGTAATTTTCAATATTTCCGTTACTCAGATAATTTGTCAGTATTTATATTATTCTCATGAAACAAATAAAAAATATAATATATGCGAAATGTCATTACTTGTTATCAAACTAATTTTATTTAGGGTGCAAAATAATGAAGATATTTGAAATTGAAATTAGGGGATTGAGATTTTCCCTGGTCTTTCCTCGAGTCTGCCTCAAACATTCATTTACTTTTATGTGTTCCTACTTTTAATTAAGTATTGTAAATTTGGTCCATTCATTTTCGTAAGGAGATATAAAGATCAAGAATAAGAAAATGTAAATGTTTATATCATTGTGAATATTTATTGTTTTGGACAGAAAAAAAGGTTCTTAAGAAGAAGATTACTTCTTTGTTATTTGTTATATTTAAGGCTGTGCAACTTTATAACAAACATTATGTTTTTTTTTAATAATTTGAAAAGTGGATAAACGAGAAAATGTTTGGGCTTTCATAGTATAAGCTTAAAATTATTAAAAACGAATATAGTCATTGTTAACCTGCAGGTTCTTGTAGTCATTAAATTTTTCTGAGAACTAACAACGGTGATATTTAAGAATTATAAACTTTTTAAGAATTGTTAGGCCATTTCCTTGTTAGAGTCAGACCAACTTCCCAAGAGTTGGAAAAAAATTAAAATACTTATTCTTTTTTTTTTTTCTTTTTTTTCTTTTTTTTTTGGGTGGGGGAGGGGGGTCTTTTGTCTCAAGTTTATAGAAAGCAATTTATAAACATTTCTTAGTGAAAAAATAACTAAGATGCTTGAAACGTGGAGAAAAAATATTTTTATTTTTTTCAACGTCAATTAACTGAACTTGCTAAGACATTTCTTTTTAAGAAAAGAAATGAAGAAAACTAGGCAATTTTGTATGTCCCCAAACTTGTTTTAGTCATTCAGAATGTTTTATACTTATCAAAAGTCTATTTTAAAATGATCAATTTTAAAACATATCAAATAATAAATAATTTTAGTAGAAACTAACCTATTTAATACTAAAATTGAATAAAACTTGTCAACATTTTATTTAAATATTGTAAAATTAATTATTTAAATATTTATCACTGTAATTACAGTAATTTAATTGATACAAAAGATGTCTTTTTGGTTATAAGTTTGTTTTTTTTCTTGTTTTTTTTTTTCAATTACGCTTGTCTACTTAAGAGATAACTAGTTATTCTATATTAAATTAAAATGATTTCTACTTAACATAATATATGCCTTCTAATAATATTTATTGCATAATACTTGTATATCCTTAGGTAAATCATAAAATATTTTCAGAGAAAGATTTTTGCATAAAGATTTTTTCTAATGAAGTGAATGCTTATATTAATCTTATTCATATATATTATAATTTTTATCCTGAGTCAGATTCAGTCCTATTGGATTTTATAAAGAATATACCTTCTTTTTTGTATTCATTTGGACATGTCAGGACTTCATATATATATATATACATCAGAGATAGTTAAACAGTGTTCCTTGCATACATTTTAGTAATCAGCTTGTATCGTAATCGTATAGAATTACTTTCTTATAATTTCACATTGAAAAATTGCTTATTTATAGTAATGAGTTTGATTCTTTATCAAGAGAAAATGTAGAATTATAAGTTTCTAAGTTATTATTAAATTCTTACTCTTAAATTTAAGATAGTCCTATATATTTACAAAATATTTGGCCAATAAGAATAAGCTGAGCTTTATTAATTGTGAACTGCTTATATATAGTGAACACACAAAAAATAAAAAAAATTACAAAGAGTAAAATTTGCTGGAAGACTTTTCGCCCTTCGTCAGTGAGGAGTGAAGAGAGACTTGACCAGCAATCCATTTAGTTTGAAATATATAGGGATTCATTCTGATAATTTTATATTTTCAAACCGAAAAATAACTTTTTCTTCCACCTTTTTTTTTTTTATTTTCCGAAGAGCCCTGTTTGATTTGAGGCCTGTATTTGGGCTGGTTTTATGCCCCTTTCACTGGTCGAAGGGGAGGTAAAAAAGAAATTATCCCAGATTAGGGTGATCAGGACAATGGTGGTTCGAAGGGGGGGGGGGGGGTGATAGATTCATCTAGACCTTAAATTCTCTATATCCGCGAAGATGAGTTCATTACCTTCGTTACTGTCATCCCCTGACCCAATCCAATTTCGCCCAATCCAATATTTCTCTTGGCACTTCTCATTCCACAGGAGATGGATTTCATTTTCTTCGCGAAAAAATGAGTCTCCTCAAGCGCCCTTCGAGATTTGAATATTTATGGAATTAAAGTCAACCTCCATTCTCTAAGTATCGCCCACAATCTCATCAAGATAAGCATTTATTATCATTAATAATTAATTAATTTTAAACTGTTTGTACTGACCGAAGTTAGTTGCCTAATGAGCTTCCATATAAATTAAGATGACTTTTTTTGTTTCAAATATTTATTTATGTTACTAATTAATATTACTCCTCTCCTGGGCTTAGCCCAACAGTGGTCTTAGCTCTGAAAGAACTTCAGAAATAGACGTCAATTTTTTAAATAAAATTTATTGTTTTAAATACTTGGTATTTTTGTTACTGCTCGAGTTGAAAGCAGTACGCGGGAGATGGTGAAGGGATTCATCTTCATAATCTAATACATATATAAGTGACTGAAATAATTTCAATATTCATATGTATAATGTAAGTTATATAAATACACCTGAAATCTATCTGTATTTTTATTACCATAACAATTATTATTAATTATACTTTGTGAAACTCTTTCTTAATTAATAGATTGTCAAAGTTTTTTTTTTTTAATTATATGTTTAACGATAATTGGAATTAAAAATTATCAGAAATACATTTAAAAAGCGGTTGGAGAAATTAGCCAGGGTTTCGGCCAGTTTTTAATAAAAATAAATAAATATTTATATTTATTTGAATATCATATGTAAAATATTATTTTTATTCACAATATTATGCAGTATATTATGTCAATATCTCAAAACTGCAACAGTAACTTACAGAAAAACCTTTAATATTCCTCAGAAATACTAGTACTGATACTTTACGTTGCCCTGAACAAGGCTCTCACACAGAAGTGCAACAATAGGCTTAAATAACTCAGTCACAGTAGAAGTTCTGAGATTTCTAACCCGAACTTAGCCAAGTGATTTGCACAAACCCTGCTGATGACAGCTTTACGCCATAAGAGAGCAATACAAATAGTTGTCAGTGGATGCATCAAAGCTTCCCTGCAAAGCTCTTCCAATTTTTGTTCAGCCACTACTAAGTGTGTGTGCGTCTAGCGTTGCCGTAATAGAAAACAATACTTTTCCCTCTGATGAACTATTTTCATCTTGAATTACCTGCATAGGTTAGCAGCAGAAGGTTTTCGAGTTGACTGTTCAGTTGGAACAGGTCTTGATGAACGATTCCTTTCTAGTTCCACCAAACACTCAGCATTCTAGGCAACAGTTCACCGTTTGTGAAGATTTGGAACACGAACAGGTTTACACATTGTTCTCACAGGTGATTCTCTTTTAATCACCCATTCAAAAACGGCCCGATTTAATTTCATTTCTGCAACGATTTACAAATAGAAAGTCGGTCCTTTTTTGTGTGTGTGTGTGTGTGTGTGTGTGTGTGTGTGTGTGCGCGCGTGTGCGTGTGTGTGTGCGTTTGAACAAATTTAATTGGCTTTTTTGAACAATTGGGTATATCATTTATATAAACGAAAACAAAAAAAACAACTCCGGTACTAACCGTAATGAATTCACCAAATTTTTAGTTTCTTTAATGTAGGATTGATAAAAATCTGATGGATTGTTTTTTTAAAGTTGTGTTATTAGACAAACTTGAATTGGTTGATTTTTTTATATGGGAAATCTGCTAGTAAAATCAGTGAAATACCTTTCTTTCATTGACTAATTGAACCCTATTCCTTATAGAGTGCTTTATTACAGATACCACCTCCCTCTATAGCGAAGGAGAGGTTAAATAAGAAGAATAATAAAGAAAAAAAGAGAACCGTTATTGATTCAACGCTAGTCTTGTAATTTTTAAGCTATCATATAGAGATTATCGCAGACAGACAATTATACACTCAAGGTATTAGGTGGAATTGGTAATTAACACATTTTCACTAAAAGTATCTGTTACTTACATGTGAGTATAAGCGTAACTATATAGATGTATACATATAGGTTTGCCTGAAGGGAATGAGAGCTGGAGGAGAGGGCTCGACAGGAATCGGCGATTCATAAAGGTAGCCCAGGTGACTTTGTTAGGGGAGCAGAGACTCGTTAGGGTAGAAACATGTTGTCAGGAGTAAACGCGAGGGGTTTTTCCGACCGCTGAAATATGTTGACGACACGTAGGCTTATCTGCACAGTTCTCCTGCTGGCTCCGACAAGAGTTGTGTCGCGCCCCAGATTGTGTGTGTCCCCCCCCCCTCCACACCCCATCCCACGCCGCCCAACTCCGAAGCAGACAGATGTCGCTCCCCTCCACTCCACCCAACCCCTTCCTGCTAATTGATATTGTGTAATACAAACAATTAATTACGCCACCCCTCTTCTTGCAACTTTCCTCCCCTTTCAGTACTCAGGAATGGTGGAATCCATACCAATATATGGTATGTTATACATGGTTATTATGGTATTTATATTGTAAAATACCAGCATTTTAGACTACTTTCTTTTAGCATTATACCATTTTTCAATAGGATCCCTAGCAAGAAAACATTATAATGAAATGCATAAGAAAGAAATGAATAATAGATAAATCCATCATAATGTTGAATTAATTTCGTTAAAACAAAAATGTATCATTGTTCTCCTTAAAAAAAAAAAAAATTGAAATTTTACAATTTTTTTAATGTGTGTGTGTGTGTGTACTAGTCTCCCTTTCAACTTCTTAGGGTTTGAATGGAAGGGCTACAGGTTGTCACCATATTCTCAGGGCATAGATATTTATAGACAATAGCTTGCCGTAGGCAGGGTTTGAATTTTCATTTAATTTTTTTCAAATAATTCTTCTATTTACAAAATAAAATGGTATAAATAATTATTAAAATGTTATACACAAAGGCTAGTTGGCTGATCGTAATGTAGCTCATTGCAGGTAAAATATTTTACGGGTGGCAAATACAAACAACAAATTGATAGTGGGAATACATTATATATTCTAAATGCAACATCCTGTAAATTAGAATTATTATTAAAAGTTTTTTAAAATGAGTGTTAACCACCCATTCAACCACTTAGGGAAATGTAGATAAAGGCTTTCTATTGGTTGCCATCCCATGGCTAAGGGCATGAAGAGCTTTTATTTATTGATAAAAGCTTGCCCAGGACGGGATTTGAACCCGCAGCGCCAGGATTGCGAGACCGGATGGATTCCCTGAGCTACTCTAGCGCCCCACTATATACCTATATCCAATTTCGCCCAATCCAATATTTCTCTTGGCACTTCTCATTCCACAGGAGATGGATTTCATTTTCTTCGCGAAAAAATGAGTCTCCTCAAGCGCCCTTCGAGATTTGAATATTTATGGAATTAAAGTCAACCTCCATTCTCTAAGTATCGCCCACAATCTCATCAAGATAAGCATTTATTATCATTAATAATTAATTAATTTTAAACTGTTTGTACTGACCGAAGTTAGTTGCCTAATGAGCTTCCATATAAATTAAGATGACTTTTTTTGTTTCAAATATTTATTTATGTTACTAATTAATATTACTCCTCTCCTGGGCTTAGCCCAACAGTGGTCTTAGCTCTGAAAGAACTTCAGAAATAGACGTCAATTTTTTAAATAAAATTTATTGTTTTAAATACTTGGTATTTTTGTTACTGCTCGAGTTGAAAGCAGTACGCGGGAGATGGTGAAGGGATTCATCTTCATAATCTAATACATATATAAGTGACTGAAATAATTTCAATATTCATATGTATAATGTAAGTTATATAAATACACCTGAAATCTATCTGTATTTTTATTACCATAACAATTATTATTAATTATACTTTGTGAAACTCTTTCTTAATTAATAGATTGTCAAAGTTTTTTTTTTTTAATTATATGTTTAACGATAATTGGAATTAAAAATTATCAGAAATACATTTAAAAAGCGGTTGGAGAAATTAGCCAGGGTTTCGGCCAGTTTTTAATAAAAATAAATAAATATTTATATTTATTTGAATATCATATGTAAAATATTATTTTTATTCACAATATTATGCAGTATATTATGTCAATATCTCAAAACTGCAACAGTAACTTACAGAAAAACCTTTAATATTCCTCAGAAATACTAGTACTGATACTTTACGTTGCCCTGAACAAGGCTCTCACACAGAAGTGCAACAATAGGCTTAAATAACTCAGTCACAGTAGAAGTTCTGAGATTTCTAACCCGAACTTAGCCAAGTGATTTGCACAAACCCTGCTGATGACAGCTTTACGCCATAAGAGAGCAATACAAATAGTTGTCAGTGGATGCATCAAAGCTTCCCTGCAAAGCTCTTCCAATTTTTGTTCAGCCACTACTAAGTNTCTTACATATCCTTTTTTCTTGTTGTACAGATATTTCAATTTTTATGCATTACTGTTATTTGTGTGTATTGTCTTTTTAGCCCTGATGATGGCTTACTAGGTAAGCCGAAACGTTGGCATAAATAAAAATATTACTCCAAATTTTGGTGTATATTTTTTCTTCCTGGCCGAAACCCCGACCATTCTCACATGATATTCGAGACGGCCAACTAACCATCAACCATGTCTACTCAACATAATCAACGGGGTGCTTCAAACACCAATACACACTCTTCACTACACCGCAGACCCTTCACTCGCTCCCAGATTCACAGGACCCTGCTCACCCCCTCTATCAGAAGCCCAAATGTTACACCTCAAGAAAGATCGTCCAGTACAACAAACACCTGCCAGTCCACATCTCCACTCATCTCTCACACTCACCATGGCGTAATTTCACAAGACTCACCACACTCAACAGCCCTGATGATGGCTTACTAGGTAAGCCGAAACGTTGGCATAAATAAAAATATTACTCCAAATTTTGGTGTATATTTTTTCTTCCTGGCCGAAACCCCGACCATTCTCACACTATATATATTTATATATATTTACCTAAAAACCTTATGGACTACTGCTTGAAAACAATATTTTCTCTTAGTCAAAATACTTTACTTTCTTAATTGACATTTCATGACTCATACATTTCATGGAAAGTACCTTAGAGAATAGTTAAATTTGTAATTTTAGTAATCCCTTACTTTCAGTAATCCACGTTCTGATTTTTCTGATAACCAAGTGGATCATCATAGTGATTATTATGGTATGGTTTTTTTTTTTTTTTAGTTTGTTTTAAAGTTAATTAATAATAATTACAAATAGTCAATACAAATAGTGAGAAACATTCACGAAAGTAATTATTGATTAATAAAGAAATGTAAATATTAATTAATAAATATTCCCTATTCTTGTTTTAAACTCTCCGTAAAACAATAGTTTTCGTCAATTTTAATATGTATTTTAAAATTAAGGAATAGTAAAATTCCTTATGTTAGGAAAATAATTATTATTGCTAAACTATTATAATGGTTTTCATTAATCTACGCTTTGTAGGTTAATAAAACCCCACTGTTAATTATTCTATATTTCTAATTCTCATGAATAGCATTTATTTTAAAATTATTGATGTAAAACATGGAGTTATTTGGAGATTAAATAAATATTATTAGTAGTGTCAAAAGTCACACTTAATGAGGTTTAGTTAGCCCTCCGTTTAACCACTTAAAGCCATGGAGGGAGGGACTATCTACTGGTTGCTATTTCACTGTAAACACCCATGGCTCAGGACATGCTTTTATTTATCGATAAAAGCTTGCTCAGGGCGTGATTTGAACCCGCAGCGCCAGGATTGCGAGACTCGAACGGATCCC
This sequence comes from Oncopeltus fasciatus, assembly GCA_000696205.2. Lineage (NCBI taxonomy): Eukaryota > Metazoa > Arthropoda > Insecta > Hemiptera > Lygaeidae > Oncopeltus > Oncopeltus fasciatus. The sequence continues at coordinate 407,802 of KZ807345.1, read as the reverse complement.
ATGAGCTAAGCCCCGATAACAGGAATTTTCAGTTATTAATACAAAATATGCTTTTCAATTTCTTCTTTTTTTTTCTTTTTTTTTTCCAAATTGATCAGAATTATGTTGATTTTCTTGTACATAGCCGTGAACACACCTTTCAAATTGCGCTGATATATTAGAAATTCAATATTGTACCCCAAGTCCAATTGAATGTCTCCCTTTTGTTCGATATGCATTCCGGAACGTTCCACATCCAGAGCCAACAAAACAATCGCCTATCCAGAAACAAAGGCTGTTTGTTTTGCTGCGAGCCCTGAAATTTCTCTTTCGTTACTAATGTATCCGCCTCCTTCCTCTCCCCCCCCCCCTTTGTGTAATATAAGTCAAATGTGTTTGTTTCTTACATAGTTTTCCCTTGAGTCTCACATCCTTTTTCTCTCCTTTATTCTTCCTTCTCTTCATTTCAACATTCCTTAAAGTACATTTTTGTTTGTTATTTCCCTTTTCTCTCTTTCCATAATACATATTTCCGTTTACTTAAGGAGTCAATTAAAAAATTATTTAAGTGGTCGCTCAAGCATTAAATGTGTAACATATTGATTCTGTTGCTACACAGAATTTTATCCTCAAATATTGTTTATTGTAGTTCGGTTTGTTTATTTTAGAAATATAATATCCATTGTTATTAGATGTTTTTGGGGGGGGGTTCGGCCAAGACAAAATACTACCTTGACCGAACACCAACAAGGAACATCTAATAAAATATCTACAGTCAAAAAAACTCTACATTTGAATATAATATCCAAGATTTGATAAGACTCATAGCTTGAAGTAAAATTTAATGTGATGATATGTTGTCAAGAAACGTAAATAAGTAAGTCACGCAGGAGCTGCGTATACTTAATAAGGTCTGTCAAGGGCCAAATGGCATGTGTGTAAAGAATTTAAAGTTTAGGTCTTAGCTGCTTCTACATTTATAAGGTAATGCCTTGCCCAAGCAAGCTCTCATGATTTAACTCATTTATTTGAATTTTACAGTATTCACAGTCTCTCTCTCTCTCTCTCTCTCTCTCTCTCTCTCTCTCTCTCTCTCTCTCTCTCTCGTTTGGGCCTACTGAGGACCACGTGGCTCGTATCTACTCTTCGGAAAAGCTTTTTCCTTCCTCTTCTTCCAGTACTCCTTCATTTTCTGGCTGTGAACCAGCTTTCTCTCCTCCGTCCACCTGGTCTCTGTTTTCTTCTTGCTAGTAAGGGGTATTGGGAAAACACCCTGTTGGATTGCTTGCCGGATCTGTGATCGTTCTTGTACAGTGGCCAGCGGGATTATATATCTGCAGTTTGTTTTACCCCTAGTTGCTCAATTGCTTTCACTTTTGGATCGGCATTAGTTTCTTGTTACTTTACATAAGGTAGATTTGAATGTAAATGTTGATTAGTCATTTTCTGCTTGACTAATGATGTTTCTAACGACAGAATCTTGTTCTATTGTAGGGAACGAAAGTGTAATTCCCTGAATGTCCTGGCTGCTAAAAGTGTCCTTCTTGAAACCATAAGAATGACTCTGCTTCATCTCGAATGTGGTTTAGNATTTTTTTAATAAAGGATTATCTGCCAACGTTTCGGCTTACATTGTAAGTCATCTTCGCGGCTATCATGAAGATGAGAGAGGACGTCCTGTCCCTAAGTTCACATTTCCTCTTCAGTCATGGAAATGTGAACCCCAACTAAAATCATCTAAGAATAATATCTACGGTCAACAAACTCTCCTTTTGAATAAATTATTTATATCTAATTAATAAAAGTACAAATAAAGTAAATGTTCTTATTTACAAAGAAGCCTCACAAAATTTTCTAAATTGTCTGCACTTACTAATTACTGGTACTTATATATTATTTATTATTTTAAATGCGATCTAATACTGTATCTGACACTCGAAGGCTGCTGGCGAGCCTAAGCAGGCCTAGACCTAGAGCTGTCCTGGGTAAGTTCTACTAAGGAAGCAGGTGGCTGGCATTGGCTCCTTCCCGTACAGGTCTTGTACCCGTTTCTTCACAGGTACTGTTTCCTCAGTCTTTAACAATAACCATGGGAAACTACTCTTACTTTGAATATAAAACCTTTTTTTTTTTTTTTTTTTTTTTTTTTTTTT
>KZ807345.1:383073-405665 GCA_000696205.2 Oncopeltus fasciatus | reverse complement strand
ATTTTTTTTTTTTTTTTTTTATTATTATGAGCTTCCAATTTAAGGGCTTTAGGCTTATATAACGAGGCAAAAATCTAGTATTTTGTTAAATGAAGGAAACAAGTTAAGAGAGAGACTACCCTGCCGCAGGACAAGCTCGGGAGTAAGCCGTATGAAGCGGCAAGTAAACAAAAGTGGCCAGCGATTCCAAGTCAGGCATGTGCCTCCCCCCTTCCGGACTTCACCTGAATCCAAACTACCCCTTTCAGTGTCCCGAGAGAGACAAGGAAAACAACTTTTTTTTTTTTCTCCTCCCCCCTTTATTTTTGCCCTTGCTCGACCCTGCTCACTCTCCCTTCAGGCTCGTTTGCCCTCGAACCATCAAGATCAAGGCTCTCTTACAAGCCCTTTGCATCAGAACTGCCCTAATGTAAGGATGTTTCATCTTAAAAGGAAAAAAAAAAAAAAATTCCAATTAGTCAAACAACATTCCAAAGCAAAATATTCTCACCAGAAATAAATAATATTATAAAATTGATGTTTCTCTGTTTAGCGCATAAAACATTCACAGACAGTGAATGAGAAACATGTAAGCCGAAACGTTGGCAGATAATCCTTTATTAAAAAAATACATCTTTTTTAATTTGTGTTTTTTTGGATCTTCCTCCAAGCAAGCTTAGGTGCGATTCGAATCCATGTTTTCTGATCAATAACCAGAGGGGCCAATCTCTATGGTAAACTGAATAAGCTATAATCCAGCTGTGTCATATAACATGTTTATCCTTTCATTTTTATAATTTATTTAATTGGACAATTGAAGAAATTTTTCGTCGTGTTAAGGCATGTGAAAAACGTAATTTACTTTAAATAAATTAGCTAAAATCGCTAAAAGAGTATTCATTATTATAGTAGTATTATAAGTATTAATTAATTTGAGCAGTTATACAAAAACTGTCAATCAATATAACACATACGCTAACCCAGGATATTATATTTCTTAAATTTATCGGTTCAAGGATGTAAATTCAGTCGATAACAAAATGAGGACTAATTAAGCACTATAATAAGTAATGACGATCACTTTAAAACATTATACATTGCAGGGTGATACACACAAAAAAAAAGTTTAAAAAAAGAAGTAAAGTAAGACTCGTAAATCAAGATAAATGTTACAAAAAGAAAATAACATGCCAAGGTTCGTATGTAAATAAGTGGAGTGGGGGGTGACAACCTCACCCCGAGTCAACACACAAAATACATATGTAGACAGCGCCGGGAATCTAGTCTGCAAGCTTCTCCCAACGAAATGTACAACCGGATTGCTTTACGTCAGAAGTCTGACAAGGGGAGTCCAAATTAAATTTCACTTTCTTTAAAAATTTAGGGGGAGGCGCACATTATTCCATTATTCCGCTGGCAATCTTGATATGGACAAATGACTGCGTATATCAACTTTATCACGAAAAAATCTTTCTACTAATGTAAAAAAAAAACCATGACATTTGACTAATTAATTCAATTTCTTATTCATCCAATATAGAAGTAAACAACCCATTTAAAACCTACATACTCCCATAAATGTGTGTGTGTCACTAATTCCTCTCAATGAAGATGGCCCCGCGACCACCTGGGGACATAGTCTGTAAATAATTTGAGAGTGGTGTCATTGGTCACCTCCTCTCCTCATATGATTGACGTTGAATGCTATTTTTTTCTATTATTCATTGTTTTCAAATTACGAAATATTTGTATTTATTATTAACAGAATGTAATATGTAAATAAAGGTCATAAAAAAAATATATTCCTTTATTTTAAACGAACATATTCCATCAATTTTTTTCTCAGTGCGAAAAAATTTAATTTCTTCAAGAGTTAGAAAAAAATTAAATAGATAAAGTATTTTGCAGTTTCTAAAAATAATACAGTTGTTTCTTGAAATCTAAAGTATTTCATTTGTTATTTAACAATTTATTGAAAAATAAAAAGATTGAAGGAACATATATTTGTATTGAGACTCGAAAAGATGGATAGAGCATGATATTTAATTGTTAACAACTGATGATAACAGTAATAACATATTAAAATTATAATTTTAGATTAAAATTTTGGACCGTGCTCCTCTATTCTGATCCGAACTGAATTCAGTTACCTTTAGGGAGATCCATATCGGTGGTCCAAGCAAGAGGCTTTTTATGTTTATTATTTAATTTAGAACTATTATTTTAAAAAATATGGAACTGGGACGGGTCTCCATAAGTGTTACTGCATTCAGACCGCTTTCCGTCGGTTGTGGCGCGTTACTTCGTACATCTGGAAGACTTAGGGGGAGAAGTTCCTGACATGGTGGGATTATGGTTACCGCATTTCTACCCGACTAACCGGTGTTTAAACCGCAAGATGAGTCCAGGGGTGGCTTAAACTTTTCTGGAAATTTAATAAGTTATCCAGTTATCTCCCGGTAGCGTAATAGGATAACGCGCTTGCCCAGTTAGTAGGAGATCCAGGTTCGAGCCCTGGCTGGTACAGTTCCCTTGCACTAAAAATTTTTAAAATTTACGTAGGATAATAAACCACAACTACATTAAAATTTATAAATGTATTAACTAAGATATGAACGCGAATGATTTCATTAATGAACATTATAAATATTTATATTTATTTTCTTATTGTTATAAAACAAGTAAACTCATGTGTGGAAGAAATGTGTGGGATTTTTCTTCATATATATTTTTTTTTTATGAGAAAAGGTTTAAGGGGAGGCCATAAAAGACAAAATGGCATCTAGATTCCCAGGAGCTTCGAGAGAAATGATAAAAAAGTTATTAGCTCCTGAGAGGCCCTCGGAACGAGGCGTTAGCTTAGTGTACAAGCAGCCATAAGTATTTATAGGCGGTGTGAGTGAACACTTAAAGAGTTCTGGCGAGGGTGACCCACATCTGCCCCCGACTACAGGCTACCCCGCATGTTGATAGCAGGTGATAAGAATTGATCGAGGGGTTGTATCACGGCTCCTCTGGGATACATCTACCCTTGTGTAGCTTTGTCATGCAGCCATCAATTTATACCGCTTATTGGCCCCCTCCCCTCTACTCATTTAGCGATACAGTAAAATTTTCCTAGATAAATTTATAACACAGGTTAAAATAAAAAAATAAATAAAAAAACTTAATTAATGATTAATTTTAATAAGGGAATGCTTAAGTTATCACAATTTAATTTAGTTCAATAAAAAATAAATAAGATAAAATCAATCGCATAGAACTACGTAAGCTTGGCAGAGATCTCATGTTTCAATAAAGAACACATACATAAAAGCAAATGTAACGTTTTTTTTTAAATCTTACAACGCAGAGAGAGAAATAAGAATGAACATTGTGATAAATAAGGCTGTATTCAATAAGCAGTTCTAGTAATAGAGTGTCATGGATTATAAATATTAAATAAATAACATAAATATTAGAATTTAAATTTACTCTTATTATGTCCAGCATTGTTTGTTAATATTGATTATAAAGAACGTTTTGACCAAAAACCTTAAATACCGAAATTATTTTCGTTATTTTAAAAATTGAGAACGCAAGAGCGATTACTGAAAAATGTATTTGAAAATATACACACAAATAAAAAAAAATCATAAGGCGTATAATTTTTTATGATGTTTTTTCTTTTCGTGTCTGCACTGCACTCTCTATCCCACCTGTTCTTCATTACTACATATCGCAGCCGCGAGTGTTTAATTTTATATGTATATATACAAAATCGCTAAAAGAGTATTCNACATGTGGCTCAAGTACATATATATATAATTTTAAACGAATTATAATTTCCACCTTCTCCTAAGTAATATCCCTAAATAACAGTAAAATAAAAACAATTTAAAAAGCTACTTCGTGAATAACTTGATTTCCTTACTTGGACCAAATAATTATGACTCAAGATCATGATCAGAAATACCAAATGCAGGATATAAGAAAATAAAGGAATAAATATGTAAAAAAATACATGAAAATTATAAGAAAAATATTGGATTATAATAATTATAATTATAATTGATAATTATTAATAATTGTTGTTAGTGGTACTGTTATTGCTAACTGTTGAAAGAGAGGAACGGGGAGAAGATAAAGAGGAGAGATAAATAGCCTGTAATAAGATAATGGCGAACCAACTATGGCAACGAGAAGACCGAGGGGAGAGTTAGGACGTAGAGCTATTGAGTCACGGCGGCGGGATACCATTCCGATCCGTAACTCATTCCTGCTTCCATTCTCCTCGAGTTCTCCAAGACCGCCTTCGGAATCTGCTGGAGACCCCTAGACAGTGCTAGTCATCTACCCACGGAATCCACCCCCCTGGAGAGAGAGCATCTCTCCCACCCCCGCCACCGCTCCTCCTGGAGCATTCTGCCTCTGGAAATCATTGGAGGACAATGAAAGAACCCACAGTGCAAGTGTATTCAGCTGAAGACGAATTTTATTTTTTTGAATCGTTCAGGGAGCCAGAAAAAAAAATCTCACTACCTCAAGAGGGAATCGAACCCGGGTCTTCAACTTTCTCTGGATAGCGGGTGCGCTACCACCTGAACTGATTACTTCACTACAATTATCATCATGATTTGAATTTCAAATCTATTTGTTCTTCTCCCCAGAAGTATCGTTTTGCTCCAAAGATTTTCGGTTTTACGCCTTCCTCAGCTGTTAGGTGAGTAATGACGCTACTCAAGAAGAAGAAGGGCCATACACCCTAGAGTGGGTTATTCACTAGAGACAAGTATTTGTGGGATGCAATGACACAAGCGACAACCCCCATAAACATGAAATATTGTTGGAAGAGCACTGTCAGTGTAATTTCACATCTCATCGATGAGCTCCATTTAAATAATAGTTTTAATCAAATTTTTTAAGCGAGCTGAACTATTATTTAATACATTTAATTATCTTCTATAAATATCCAAGATGAACTTAAAATCTGTAAGGACGATTTCTCATCACAAGATTTTTGTTTTTAAAATAGACTTATTTTTTATCATTTAATATCATTCATCCTTCTAGTACTTTTCGTGTTTTCCTTTAAAACTTCCTTCTCCATCGGATTTCATGTAAAAATGAATTATTTAAAGGGTTTTTAAGGAAAAGCCTTAGTGCCAATTTAAGTTTCTATATTAAAAAACACATGGAAGCACGCCCAAAAATGGAAATTATTTTCATAAATAATTTTTAAGTTATAGAATGTTACAGTGAACTCTAGGAGGCAAACACACACTGACACAAACCCACCCATACACACATATATATTTTTATTTCCTACTTTGCTGAACATTATTTATCATACGAAAGTATAATAATTATCATATAATGTAAATCAGAAGCGTAATTAACATGCACATTACATTTTCCTATTTCTGGAAGCCGTTCTACTTCATTTCACCCAAGTCAAAATAGAATTTAGAAAACCTTTCAGAGGGCTAACAGCCGGAGAAATTTGATATGCACACAAATTCATACTTAATTAAAAACATTTTTTTCTACAACTATATATATATGTGTGTGTGTAATATATACATATTATATCTATAATATATATAGATAGATCTATAAAATCTATCTGTTAGACTGAACCCCAATTACTTCTTCAATCGGATTAACTCCATGGACAACAATTTCTACATTTGGTAAAACAATATTGAAACGACAATAATATATAAATATGAGTGAATATTCATATTGGAATATGAGCCAAAGAGATCAAATTTTTCAACAACAGTAAGAAATTTTTATCAATAAGTGACAAAAATTTGAAAAAAATATTAATTTTTTTTTTTACCTCAATCGAGATAATACACATAATTGCATAAGTAGCTCCACTCTGCGAAACTCCCTGTCTAAAAGGATATAGATAAGACCAAATTTTGTCTTTTTTTGATATATTTTTTATGGATATAAGCACTTTGTTGTAGAAAATATGGTTATAAATGAAATAATATGGAGAGTATAAACTTTGAAAAAATTCTTTTAAAAGTCGAATATCAATTTTTTGCTACAGGCTTAATATGTAATATATGGTGAATTAAATACTTGTATGTGAAGGAAGTTCATAAATCTACTATTTCCAATTTTCTTATTTATATAATTTTAACTCTTCCTTCGTCTAATTCCGAAGAAATGAAATTATTGAAGTAATTTTCTTGAGAATTCAAAACAAAGACTATGTATATATATAGTCCACAATTCCAGATATGTTGCAGTATTGATTTTTATGATGGAAGTTTGGTTTCTATGGTAAGTTTTAAATTTGGTCCTAATAGTCTTCTAAGCATTACGTAAAATTTTTTTAGTTTAATTTTTTNTATATGGTTAAGCTTTGATTTATAAATAAATTTGATTAGTATGAATCAAATCCATATTATAGTTAATGTTTTTTTTCATTACTGATTACTAAGTTTAGAAATTGACTCTGATCCTAACCAGTCAAGTTTCTATTTGTAATTCATTTATATGAATGTGTAATTAATTATATTCAATTCTATTTTTAACAAACTTTTCTCGCTTGAGAGCAGTTAAGATAATTATGGACATTTCCAAATTGTTTTTCATCCTTAAAGGACGAAGTGGAAGGACTAAATTTATTCCTCCTCTCTCCTCTTCCCAGTCTCGGGCAGACTCTCAATAACCCTCTCACACTTTCGCCCCCCACCCCTCTTCAGCTTGCTCCCTTGGAAGTCCTTCGTGAACCTTTTGCCACTTACCCTGCCTCTACCCCTCCTTATCCCATCCCACACCCCTAAAACAACCTAAGAAATCACATACCATTTCAAACGTGTCTCTCTAAGGCTTTTTTTTAATTTTTATAGTTTTTATTTGTATTCTGTTTACATATTTTGTAAATACATTATGATTTTAGTAATCATAATGTTAAGCATTAGATGAGTCTTATAAATAAAAATCCAATAGAATTTTATTTTCTCATTTATTTTAAAGAACAAATTATTCTTTAAAATGACTGTCACTTTTAAATGAATAAAGCGCAATTCTATATAATTACCTTTTTTCTAAACCCTATTATTGATAAAATATTAATGAGATTACACAGGATCTGTATGTAATGAGAGGATTTTCCAGCTTACATTGAAAGGACATTGAACGTTGAAGGTAGATCACTTTCGCTGGCTCTGAAGGAGAATGAAAGGGCGACCAACTACCTAAGTTACCTTCTTAAATATTTTACTAAATACGTTTGAAGTGGACTGAGGCCCAGAATGCCCATCCCTTAAACCAATATGACCTGTAAACGAATTCGTCTAACGCTAAGCATAATTATGCTTAAATACTGCCTTTAAAATACTTTTTATATATAAAATACTATGTTTCAACTTTTTCTTAGAAAGTTCTTTAATAAAATGGAAAATTTTGTGTTTGGAAAAGTTGTGTCACTAAAATATATAAGTTTTCTTGCGAGTAATACACTAATTAATAAATCAACTTATTTCCAAGTTTATAATATTTTTTTTAAGCTTTTGTATTGGAGGAATATTAATGTTACAAGCCAAAAATTAAAGTATAATGCGTCAGGCTTGATTTTATTTCTAAAGTACGAAAGAGAGAATTAATGCTTGGGGAGATGGATATTTGGCTGCGGTGTAGATGGACGGGGAACCACTGTGACGAGGCGCTTGATCAAACATGGCTGGGATTAGTCGCTTATTTGATCTGTGAGATGTCCCACATCCCATCTTCCCCCACTTGACAGGCACACACTGCCGTGGCTCCAACACGTCACAGAACGCCCCGGGCACCCCGTCTAGGGGTATGAATCCCTGATTGCCCCTTACCCTGGGGGGATGACAATCCTTCTCCCTCGTGGCCGATATCGCACCCGACAAGAATCAGACATTATACCAATCTCCTTCGTTTAAATATCATTTATAAACATATCATGCTCTGATAAATTTTCGCACTCTGTAAATTTAAAATATATAGCAGATATACTCGATGTTGAGCCGTACTTGTTGTGGAGTGGTGTATAATGCGGTGGGGTCATCAGAACCTAAAATTATAAGACTCAGTAGATTGTATGTGTTTTCTAGATGGAAAGACGGAGCCAAGACAGGGAGGGAATATGCCAGCTTCACCTTTCTCTGTGGGCGCCATTGTAGCTCATGGTATCCGTTCAGGTCTCGCAATCCTGGCGCTGCGTGTTCAAATCCCGCCCTGGGCAAGCTTTTATTTATTAGTAGAAGCTTGTTCTGAGTCATGGATGTTTAGAATGGGATGGCAACCTGTAGATAGCCCCTCCCTCTGGACCGAAGTGGTTGAAAGGGAGGCAAACATTTAAAAAAAAACCTTTCTCGGTAGGCGCCATTGTAGCTCATGGTTTCCGTTCAGTTCTCGCAATCCTGGCTCTGCGGGTTCAAATCCCGCCCAAGGCAAGCTTTAATCTATAAGTAAAAGCTTGTCTTGAGTCATGGATGTTTAGGATGGGATGGCAACCTATAGATAGCCCCTTCCTCTGGACCGAAGTGGTTGAAAGGGAGGCAAATATTTAAAAAAAAAAAAAAAAAAAAAAAAAACCTTTCTGGGTGGTCGTCTAAAAGGTCTGGGTTGGGGATGGCGTGCTTGTTGGTTCCAGGCTGGTCACACCTTCCAGAACCATACTTGTGATTAATTATTCTCAATATTAGGTAGCCTTCAGTTTTTGGTTGTTTTTTTTTTTTTCGAAAAGGAGATAATTTAAATTAATTGTAATTTGTAATGGATCATTAACACACAGTTTTCATATTGCTTAAACTATCTGGAAAACTTCTTAACTAGACTAAACCAATTGAGTACTAGATTTTTGGGATAATAAAAGTATTTAAATAAATGTACCTATATTTTAAAAAACGTGCAGGTGTCAAAGGAAACTAATTCCATAAATGTAACTTTCTGTTAAGTCTAACTCCGTCAGTTGCTGATATCTCGATCATATAAACTCCAGCTATGATGGGGTTCGGTCAAGGTAGATCCAAGAAATACAATTTTTTTTTAAATGTCTATTTTTTAATTTTCTGACGACTTTTTGGCTTAAATCGTTACTGAAGATCTTCAGGGCTATCATGATGGCGAGAGGGGACGTCGTGTCACCTGGATCCCATATTCATTACATCAACAGTCATGAATATGGGATGCAGATTATACGACGCCCCCTCTCGCCCTTATGATAGCCCTGAAGCCTTACAATGTAAGCCAAAAAGTCGGCAGATAATTAAAAAATACTCAGTTTTTAAACAGTAATTTTTCGATCTACCTTGAGAAATATCTACCCCAACAAAACACATCTGCTAATATTCTCTACGGTTAGAAATCTTCATTTGTTCATGAGCTAAGATTTTTCTAATAATAAAAGTAATCACATTCTTACTTCTTAAAGTAATCATAAGTTTATAAATTTTTTTTCTTCTTTATTACTGTGTCTGCTTATGTACAATATTCATTTAAATAATCTTTTAACCTTTACTCATTCTATTACTTTCAGAACTGAGTATGAATAAATCAACGAGTGATCTAAGTTTAATAAAACTTTCTTGTTGAAACTCACTTCAACTTTACTTCCCACCATCTTATAGCGAGCAAATAACTACTCTATGCATAATCTGAGAAATAGTGTCAGCAGAAGTCGAAATTGAAAATTTCACTTTGATTTTATATGAGCCAATATATGGCAAGTTATTCCAAAACAGTTCGGCAATTAATTAGTATTAGACTAAGAATTTAATTTTATTTTTTTTACTGCTAAATACTGAAATATGTTCATATGGAGAGTTTATTGGACCGTAGATATTATTATTAGATGTTTTTTGTTGGGTTTCGCTCGAGGTAGATTCAAAAAAATACAAATTTAAGGAAAAAGTGTATTTATAAAATTATCTGCCATCGTTTCGGCTTACAATGTAAGCCATCTTCAGGGCTATCGTGTAGGCGAGAGGAGACGTCGAGCACCTAAAGTCACTCTTTTATGACCAATTGAATTTTCTTGTCATAAAAATGTGACATTAGGGACACGACATCTCCTCTTGCTTTCATGATAGCTCTGAAGATGACGTACAATGTAATCTGAAACGTCCGCAGATATTTAAAAAATACACTTTTTTTTTAATTTGTATTTTTTTTTTATCTACCTAGACCGAACCGCAACAAAAAAAAATCTATTAATAAATACTGTAATGTTTTAATACGAACATACACTCGAATATTCTTTTTATTTACAATGTAAAGTAGCGCTTCAAGCGGAATGGGAAATAATTCAATTTTAAAGAAGAAATCCCAGAATCCCCCAATGTCGAGAGTCTAACCAACGAGAAAGACGAATACATCGTCTTATGCTCGAAGGAGCTGACATTGTCAAGCTGTTTGTCGACTCTCGTTATTTACTTTTTATAGTAAATAGTATAATGCGCTTGCCTGGTTAGCAGGAGATCCAGATTCGAGCCCTGGCTGGAACAGTTAGATTTTTGATTTTTTATTCACTTGCATTAATTGACTTAGTTAATACAGTGTCACTAGTAATCATGACACCTGAACATATGAATATGTTTTATCCGGATGATCTGTCGGGTCCATAAAGAAACCTACATACACTGCCGGACAGAATTAAAGGATCACTTCAATATTTTGAAATTACTGAACTTTATAGGGTATTTTTGAAAATATTCTTTTTTTCTTTGGAAGTCACACTTTATTATAAGGGTAATACAAAATAAAAAATACTTTTATAGAAATTTTTAATAGGAAAACAAATAAAAAAATAATAATGTCCTACAGTCTCAAAATGAAAAAGTAAATCTTTGAAATGAAATGAAATAACTAAACTGTATAAAAAGGAAGAATTCGAGGAAAACGATCAATAATTGGTATTCCCACCTCTAGCTCTGATAATTGCTTCCATTCTTCTGCCCATTCCAGCGACCAGGGCTCTTACATGTTGTTCTGGGATGTTGTTCCACTCTTCCACTAACATTTCCCTTAAATCTGCCAAATTTTGTGGGTCTCGGGCGCGGACACGTCTTCCAAGCATGTCCCATACATGCTCTATTGGGTTCATATCTGGACTTCTGGGTGGCCAAACCATAACGTCAATTTCTTCTTGTCTGAGGAAATTTTGCACTGATCGAGCAACGTGAGGTCGGGCATTATCGTGCATAAAAATAAAGTTACCTGCGATATTTCTGGCGAAAGGTATTACATGTGGCTCAAGTACCTCCCTAATGTACCTGTCAGCAGTTATAGAGCCACGGTTCACAAGAACCAACTCTGTACGGGAGTTTAAATTTATGCCCCCCCACACCATCACTGACCCACCACCAAACGCAACCCTTGGAGAAAAAGTGCATGGAGCATACCTCTCTCCCCGCCTTCGCCATACCTTTTCCCGTCCATCTGGAGATCGGAGACAGAATCTTGACTCATCGCTGAATAATACGAGGCTCCAATCTTCCTGAGTCCAGTTTAGGTGCTCCCGAGCAAACCTCAAGCGCTCAACCCGGTGTTCCCTGGAGAGAAGAGGTCCAGTAGCTGAAGGATGGGAGGTCAATCCATAATCGTTGAGTCGTCTTCTCACGGTTCGCTCTGAAATTTGCACATTCCTGAACCTCTGGAGGAGACCACGCAGACTGTTACCAGTTGATCGGCGATCCCGAAGAGCATGCAGTTGCAAAAATCTCTCGTCACGGTGGGAAGTTGACCTCGGACGGCCTTGTCCGACTCTTCTTGTATGCCCTCCAGTTCGACGGTGCCTATTAAGCACCCTGGACACTACGGATTGTGACCGCTGGAGCCGTTGCGCAATATGCCTTTGAGAAAACCCTTCTTCACTCAAAGCAACAGCACGAATTGATTCCTCTTCGGTCAATGCTCTTCTGTTGGCCATCACAACGTTCTTACTAAACTCACAAGTAAAAACTAAAGTCTCTTAAATGTTAGAAAATCTTCAATAAGATGAATCTTTGCTAACAACTAATCATTTACTGATAGGAAGAAAGAAAATAAGTGGATTAACTGACCCTTTTCTCCATAAACGGGTGGGAATATAAACAGGTACAGGATTAACTGGATAAGATACAACACAAAGTCCAGTCTGGGGCAATGGAATTTCTATTTTTATCTCTTATGTAATAATAATATAAATATTTGTAATTGATCCTTTAATTTTGTCCGGCAGTGTATATTTTTGTGTACCTGCGTGTGTATCAAAACTGCAGGTAATATTTTTCAGTTTTCTTAAGGAAATTTGGCTTATAACTAATATACTCTTATTTTTTTTTTGGTCATTAACTGTGAAATGAATTGTTAAATGCATAACAAAAAGCTCATTTTTAGAGATATTGACATTGATACGAGCCGTAAAAAAAGGGTTATCTGTTAGTAACCAGTTACTGTCATATTCTAAACACCTATAACTCGGAGTTAGCTTTTGCTTCACGACAGAAGACTGTAAGTAGCACCGGTAACTCCAAAGTGTGTGTGTGTATGTGTGTGTGTGTGGATCTCATTGGCTAAGATAACGCTCTCCTGCCATTTCCAATCAATGCAGATTGCAATTCCAGAATCCCTGAACACAAAGCTAACTGCGTTCAATACTCAGCTTGTTACCGTCTTTAATGTTTTATACAAAATGTAGGAGTAAGTTACTTGACAATATTAAATATCAATAGACTTTTAGGTATATAAAGACGTTCAAAGTAAAACTCAACTATAGAATATTCAGTGTCAATTATCGGTGGCATCGTCTTTTCAGGGAAAGGAATATTCTTTTATAATGACCTTTTTATAATATTATATTACATCATCAACAGAACTTAAGTAGAACATAACAGACTTAAATATTAATACCTCCAAAACAATTATTTTCCTTTATATTTCATATTTATTTGCATTAAAGAATATTTAGAAATTTATTTATATTTATTGATCTATATGTTGATGTACTTAAATAAAGGACACCCATGGTGTAGTGGATACTCAGGTGCTAAATGCCATGGTTACGAATCTGGGCCCCTCCCAAGTCCTTTTTCTCAGCTATTAGTTCCGGAGTTCCATACGAGGGCGCGCCATAATAGTGGCGCCAGTGTGATCTGGTGCCTGAATTGTCTGCTCCCTCTTGAGAGAAGAATGGCGTTGCCATTCTTTTTGAAAATGTTTGACGGCCCCCCTAATGGATGAGATCCGTCAGTCTACAGTGACAGATTATCTAACAGGGAATTTTGATGTCGGACAAAGTTAATTCTTGATGAGTTCCTTTTACTCAAAATCTATACTGTACTAATTTTTTTTGTGGTTTTTTTTTCTCCGAGTTCTCTCCAAGCTAATGATCTGTAAATTCATTAAGCAAATGCAGGAGTAGTGAAAAAGGATTTCATTTCCTCTGCACAAAACAGGCTAAGTTAAATTTATTTTCAATTACCCCAATAAATCGTACATCATAAATGTTAAATGTAATGTTGATTAAAATATTCGCAAGATTTAATCTGTGTTGGAATATGTTTGTTTATTATAAAATATTGTTAGTAATTATTTTCAACAGATTTCCTATAGGGAAGTCAGTTTTTTTCAATACATTGAATAGGTCCGACAAAGACTCAAATTAGTCCAGGGATGCGAAAAAAATTTATCGAATCATATAAAAGTAACATTTAATTATCATTTTTTCTAGTAAAAAAAATATGGGAGGGATTGAGGAAGGAGTGTTATATGGGCCCTTTTATTATTTAAATGTAAAAACTAAATTCAATATTTAGGTTTTTTGTTTCGATGGTAAAATAAATTCATTTTCAAAGAAAAAAATTAAGCCACGATGGACCTCGAGAATTCAAATTAAATTAATTTAAATGAGGTTGAAACCAGATGAAAGGGAAGAAGAGACTAGTATTTATTATCATTTAATATTGTTTTAATATTTTTGTTACGAAAAAGCTTTTGTAGAAGAAAGTAGGTTCAATATCTAATTTTTATCTTTCTTTTTATATGTCAATTAAAACTTTTTGACTTTTAGATTATTTAGAGAGATGTATTTTCTTCATTATCATTTTCAAAGACTTGTTATTTAGCAGTAACGTTATTGGAATTGATAATAAATTAGAAATAGTAGGTATAAAAAACTAAATAGTTTTGTAATGGATTATATAAAATTAAATAAAGAATTAGTAATTTTATGATTCTTTATTTATCAACTTTAAGTACTAACAAATTATTTTTTACTACTTTTTAAACACTTTTTTCTTTTTTTTTTAAATGCTTTGTTTTTATTTCTTACATTTTATACTAAAATATTGAAGGTTTGAATTTGTAACATTTAGGCTTTTAAAATCGTATTGATATCGGAAAGGGAGTCACTTGTGAAACTATTCAAGATATTGGTATATTTCACAATTAAATTATTGTTATTTTGGTCAAATACATTTTTTTCTTACTTTGAAAAATTATATTTTCAACCTTTTGTCAAAGTTTGATAAATTTCCAAAAGATGGTTTCCTTCATTCTTGAGAAAAAACAATAAATTATTATTTCATTTTTGACAGAACAAATTAAAAAAATCCTAACAATAAACTCACATATGTTCATCAAATCAGAAACAAAACGCCACATTTAAGAAAAAAAAAAAAACTCCTGGTACATCCCTACCCCATGATACACCTTCTATTTACATCACACTTTCAATACTAAATACTTCAGAAAATGATAGGACCCCGAATGAGAGACATTATCTCGATACAAAATATGTACCATTGAATTTGTATCCTCATTTCCCACATGGCACATATATTTTCCATTCTGCTCATTGGCTAAAAGTCATTGGTACTGGTGATGCTAAAGAAAATCAAGAGAAAAAATCGTCAGCGGTTTACAAAAGCTTGTATTGGAAACAGCTCTGGCTCAAGGATCACTAAGCATATTTCTATAAATAACTTCATGTTGTTTACATTGTAACCTAAAAATGAATTTTTTTTCCCCCCTCCAATTCTATCACTTAGGGTCACGGAGGAAGGGTCATGCAGCATTTGCAGCATTATAGAGCGCGTTTAAAGCCTTAGTTTGTGTTTCCACAAGTTAGGAATCATGCGTGTAGACAGTTTCTTCTGAACAATTTTTAGTGAAAGGGAAAATAATAAAAAATCTAACTGTCCCAGCCAGGACTCGAACCTGGATCTCCTGCTATCCGGGCCGGTGCATTTACCAATTATGCTACTAGGACAAGTCTGATAAGTTATTAAATTTCCCGCACTAGTCTTGGCTGGGACAGTTAGATTTTTTATTCTGTTCCCTTGCACTAAAAGTTGTTAAAATTTCGTACCAAAAAAAAAAAAAAAACCCTGATTTCTTCTTGATTCTTCAAGTTGAAATTAGCAACCGAGCAACATGTATCTAAACTTGATTGAACCAGCTGAAATATATAACTAGGATATAATATCAATCCTAATAGAATACCTGGGATATTATATCAAAGGTTATTATATAAAATCCAATAATATAATACCCTTTGATGTAATACACTTTAATCCGCTTTGATATAATACCAAATACCCTTTGATATAATACAATACTTAACCCTTTGATATAGTATCTTTGATGTGATACTCAATTCCCTTTGTTATATTATAATACTTAACCCTTTGATATAGTATCTTTCATGTGATACTCAATTCCCTTTGTTATATTATAATACTTGATAATATCATTTGATGTTGTTCATTACTGTGGAAGCACTTAACGAGAGAAACACAGCTGTAATTAAGGGACCAATTGCCTTGGTGGTGGTCACCTGCTTCCTTTATTTGAAGAGAAGAATCATATTTACACATAAACAGCTTCTCGATTCATCTAGGCCTGCTTAGGCACTTCCATATAATTATAAACGTGGCTGGCAGACGGATATCGCGTCAGTATCGGATTGCGTGTCTTAGAGCATTGGTAACAAGTTATTTTGATGCCTCATTGTAAATAAGCACTTTCAATTATTTTATACAAATATTTTAATTTGGCTAGCTCAGTGGTATCCGTTCGGGTCTCGCAATCCTAACACTGCGGGTTCAAATACCGCCCAGGACAATCTTTTATTTATAAATAAAAGCTTGTCCTGAGCTATAAGTGTTTAGAATGGGGTGTGGCAACCTTTAGTTAGTCCCTAAGAGGTTGAAAAAAAGACTAACACTAAAAAAAATCTGTTTTTCAGCTGTAATTTACCTTGTCTAATTTTATATTTATTTATTAGTTACTAAAGGCAGTGGGTTCCATTGTTAGCTGTAAATAGTAGGTGTATGTATGTCTCTACCAGCAACAAATATAGAATATATTTAGAAATTAGTTTTCTTAGAGTAGGTTTGCATGTTGCTTTAATATAGAAAAAGAAAAACTAAGTAGATCTTTGAGAAAAATGGAAATAGGAGGTTAACTAAATCATCTACAGGAAGAATCAAATGGTTTTACTAGCGATTTAATATTTAGTTTAAATTATAGAGATTACTTTATTGATATTACAAATGAATACTTTAGAACAAACATATAGAGAACAATGATAAGTGGTGTTTTAACAGACCCGTAAATTAGAATGTATTGGTTCAATTAGTTATTTTGCTTATTGAAATTAGGCATGATGGTTTAATTATTATAATTTTTTTTTTTTACACTTAATGCCAATTAAAATTACTTAAAACTATTTTTAATAAGGAAAAATTAAATAATGCAAGAATAAAATAAAAATATTTTAAAATTGAATAAATGAATTGCTATAAATGAATATTAACTTTTTAAAAATAATTTTAAAGCTTGCAGAAACCAGCTAATTCAACATTTCACAACTCCTCCCTAAGATATCTCTTTTGGGGTGAACTGTTAAGCAAAAAAGTGGGGAATAGCAACGTAGGGAGCCTGTCTAAATCCAACAGTTGCAACGTATGTAGAAGTTGACTCTTGCAAGAATTTAAGGGCAGCGAAAAATGCTTAAAGGGTAAAGAAGCCCTTGAAAAGGACGAATCCGCGTCTCTTACAGACTTTTCAGCTTCATTTTATTATTGGATGATACGCATGATTATCCGGTAAATGTCATGTCGAGCCTTATTTCAATTTATCGTGTACATAAAAACGTTTTATATTAAGGTTTAAGAATTTATAAAACGGAAATTATGAGTCCTGAAGATGAGAGAGGACGTCCTGTCCCTAAGTTCACAATTCCATGACTAACTTAGGGACAGGACGTCCTCTCTCATCTTCATGATAGCCCTGAAGATGGCTTACAATGTAAGCCGAAACGATGGCAGATAATCCTTTATAAAAAAAATACATTTTTTAAATTTGTGTTTTTTGGATCTACCTTGACCGAACCCCAACTAAAATCATCTTGGAATATATATAATATCTACGGTCAACAAACTCTCCTTTTGGAAATTATGAGTGTAGAGCAAGCTACTTTCAAAATATAGACAACAAAAAAAAAAAAATATTAGGCTTTTTATTGCAAAAAAAAATTATTTTAATTCTTAGTAGGTGTAATAGGTTTTAAATTCCCTTGTTCATCGTTTATGTCTGCAAATGAAAAAAAAATGTATGAGATACATAAAATATAGGAAATTATTATAAAGATGTAACTATGAAGGTCGATAGCTTTGACCAATCTTCCCTATTAACCTTTATGTTTATATTTTTATCTGGCTTTTACGATTTAATAAAACATTGTACTTCATTTACGCAGCTCTCGCGTGCAGAACTTTATTTTAGTACACTTATTACGGCTCACAAAATAAAATGTTTTAGTCTTAGATGATTTTAGTTGGGGTTCGGTCAAGGTAGATCCAAAAAACACAAATTTAAAAAAAATGTATTTTTTAATAAAGGATTATCTGCCAACGTTTCGGCTTACATTGTAAGCCATCTTCAGGGNCATATATGAGTGATCTCTAAGTTGGTGAGAACATTAACCTTCTCTGTTCTTAAAATTTATATTTTTAAATAATACATTATAAATTGCATTATGTTACCTACTTAATCATTGTAAATCTGATAATAGACTAGTAAACACTTTGAAGGGTAAATATTAATTTTGTTATTATATAAATACATTATTCTTCCTTGTATATCTACTGGTGAATTTTTGAATTTGGATCAGCGGAGCGAAGGAACCCTTAATATGTATAAGTTATGGGGTTAGGGCGAGAGGATGGATGGCGAGAAGACATTTGTGGTGACGGCTTGAGGTCGAATATAAAAGAGGAATGGAGAGGAGGGGCGGATAAGAAGATGGTAATGCATTGGTGGCTCTCTAGTAAACAAGTGATCCCAGCTGAATGGAGGATGTCTCGGAAAACAAGGGGGCCGCGGGGAGACATGTTTACATGTAGCCCATGTTTCGAGATAAGGGCGAACATGGTGGAGGGGGGAGTCTTCCGCGGCAATGCCGATCGGACGAGAACGATAATCACTCCTCAGTGTTATCTGTACGAGGCAGAGTCGACGACGGAAGCACGGAAGATGTTCCGATGGAATTCAAAATGCAATCTACATTTAGTTTATAATTTAGGAGGATTACAAAATATAAAAAAAATTATATCGGTAAATGTCTGAACGTCCTTGACACATAAGCATTTTTTGGATGATCTAAAAAAATTAAATAAATGCATTAATTTAATATAAAAAAGTTATTGTATTTTATAGTGATAATAAATGATTGCTGGAACTGGAATAAATTACAAAAAGAGAGTTTTTTGACCGTAGATATTATTCTTAGATGATTTTAGTTGGGGTTCGGTAAAGGTAGATCCAAAAAACACAAAAAAAAAAAAAACGTTTAAATTTGTGTTTTTTTGGATCTACCTTGACCGAACCCCAACTAAAATCATCTAAGAATAATATCTACGGTCAACAAACTCTCCTTTTAAAATCTTATATTACTAAAGAATATTATTCCTTTCTGTATTCTCATATTTGTTAGTAGTCAGTGCATTGCTGTTTTATTGTCTCTATGAATTATTTTAATATAAACAGCTCTCACAGGAAAGTAGACAGAATAAGACAGGAGAAGTAGAACGTCCCGGAGGAAGGAGTTAAAGGATACGGCGGGGGAAAAAAAGTAAAGAAGAAGGGACATTAATCAGCAGATAGGAGGGAGGACAAGTGCCGCCAAGGATGTGAGTATGAAAAGGGGCCTTAGAGAGGGGGCAAACGTAGAAGAGGTAATACATTTCGGAAGAAATCCCTCGAAATAAATTAGAATAGATTAGGTGTGAGAAGGAGGAGGTGCGAGGGGAGACGCTTGAGAGATGGCTGCTTCGTTAACCCCGCTTCTTTTTCCCATGGTCCTTCTTCCTTCCTCTTTTATATAAAGCATCATGCTCTCACACTTTCTCTTTCTCTCTCTCAGCAAACCCATTCTCGTGGGGATAATGGGGGAGAGGAAGAGGGCCGAGAGGAATGACGAAATTACTACCTACCACTTGTACGTCACCGCCTCTTCCGTCGCAAATTGTTTTCTGTATTCGGCACCCCTCTTACTGCGAACCTCTCTAATCTGCCGAAGCTACGTTTTCATTTGAGGCTTGAATAAGAGTGGCAGAGAAAGAGTGCAACGGGGCTAGAGAGAGAGAGAGAGAGGATTAGAAGAGGAAGAAAAAAACAAACAGTTCCCAAGGTATGAATGAAGAATAATAAAATATGTGTGTTTGTAGATATAATCACCAAACAAAATATTAATATTAATAAAACAATTAATGCGAGGGAATATAATAAAAAATTAATCTGTCCCAGCCAGGACTCGAATGTCTGGATCTCTTGCTTTCCGGGCCAATATGATTCCATTACACCACCGGGAGAACTAGATAACCTATAAAATTCCCAGCACACTAGCGAGAGCCTAACCCACGAGAAAGACGAATACATTGTCTTATGCTCGAAGGAGCTGACATATTGTAGCTATTTATCGACTTATTTACTTTTTATTTTCATTTATAAATATTAATTTAGTTGTGGTTTATAATCCCAAGTGAATTTTAAAACAATTAATGCGAGGGAATAGAATAAAAAATCTATCTGTCCCAGCCAGGACTTGTACCTGGATCCCCTGCTTTAAGGGCCAGTATGCTACCTCTTACACCACCGGGACGAGCTAGATAACATATTAAACTTAGCAACAAGAAAGGATCAAACTTTGAAAATCAGTGGTGAATGTTCTTGAGAAAATGTATCTACTGAGAAAAACAACTTGAATTTGTCAAAATTATAGGAAATATGTAGAGTTATTAGTGTATATATATATTAGTTGTTATGACACGCTTGAAAATAACCTTAATACTTGAATGAAAGTATCGTATGAGTATTTATTAGAGTATCTCAACAAATGATTAGAATGGGCTAAGAAATAGTAACAGCAGGAGAATTATAACTTAATTTAAATATATTTTTATAAAGAAAAAGAAAAGAACAAGTAGATTGTTCTGTGAATACTACTGTCCTCATTAGCTTATAATAAATAAAATGAATAACAAAATTACTTGCAGCTAAGAAAACCAATATTGGCATATTACATGAGAGTACTTGATATCAAAGTCACTGAAATCTTATCAGTAAACAGTCATACAGCTGCTTGGTTTAGTACTATCACTGACTGCCACTCCCTGACTGGCTCTGACACACTGACTCTCAAATATGAAGGAGTCCTTACAACCTTCAGGACAAGGATCAGATGAGGGCTTTGTGGGGTTACTAAGTTTCAGGGAAAACTAGGAGTGACATGGAGACATAGTCGCATCACTTCCAATCGGCATTTTCTTCGACCATTCTCGCCTTAAATCTCAGGCAGCGCGTGACTATACCCTCTATACATCGAGAGACATAATTTAAATTTAATGTGAATCAGTCTTTACTGGAGGTTTTATAATTCTGGTGAGTGTAAAAAAATTATTTTTAAATTTGTTATTTTAATTATATCATGAGTCTTTGTATTTTTAGGAATTTTAAAATTTTATGTTTAATGAAGTACTTAAAGACCCCAATAAAGAACGAAAAAGATTTTATCTAATAAAATTTCGTAATATGTTTGTGTAAGGGTGTAGCTGAGCATCCACATAGATAATCACTAGTATTTTCCATATATAACTTAACATAAACACATTACTCGTTGTAATATAAATCAATTTTTCCTATGGTATCTGTACAGTTTTGCCATTTATATAGGGAATTAAATTATTTAATATTATTCCTAATGGATTTCTGTGAATAAATTAAATTAAAAGCCTTCAATTTTTCAAATAAATCTCGAAGTTCAATCATTACAGATTATTTATTAATTCATTAATATATAAAAGTGATTTGGTTGAAAGGTATAAGGAAATACTGCTCAAAATTCACTCACCAAACGCAACTCAGCACAAAGAAATTTAGTATAATAATTTGACTGATTTAGTTAATGAGTTAAAAAGTACTAACCTTATACGGTTTCTTCAATGGCAAATATCAAACATGGTCGGTATGTCCATCCGAGCCTGTCTTCTCCAATGTGCGCTAGCCAGCCATTCCTCTCGTCATAAATTATTTTCTATCAATAATGACCACGCATATTGGTTTTCCATTAGACCAAATTCCACAAGCGCGTATCAAGATGCCTTGTAGGTTCAATATGATGGCAAAATCTA
Organism: Oncopeltus fasciatus; assembly: GCA_000696205.2. Classification (NCBI taxonomy): domain Eukaryota; kingdom Metazoa; phylum Arthropoda; class Insecta; order Hemiptera; family Lygaeidae; genus Oncopeltus; species Oncopeltus fasciatus. The sequence continues at coordinate 384,039 of KZ807345.1, read as the reverse complement.
CCACGAAGAAGCAAATTTCTCATGATTCCTGAAATATAAATCAAGTTAATTGCAATAGTCTATTTTTTTATAAAATTAAAATGACAAGGAAAAGTTTATTGCAGTGATTTACTCCTAATNTGTTAAATTAAAACATTTTGTAATTTGATCACCACAATGAATTTAAAAAAATGACATTCAATGTCAATCACATGAGGAGAGAAGGTGACCAATGACACCACTCTTAAATTATTTACAGATTATGTCCCCAGGAGGTCACGGGGTCAACCTGTAAATAATTAAAAAGAAAGGAAAGTTTAAGCCACCGCTAGACTCATCTCGCGTTTTAATCTCTGGTTAGTCGTGTAGAACTACGGTAGCCCTAATCCCGGCATGTCAGGAACTTCTCCCCAGAAGTCTCCCAGATGTATGAAGTAACGCGCCACGACCGGTGGAAAGCGGACTGAATGCAGTAACATTAACACCCGTCCGAGTGCCATATTTATTTATTTATTTATTACATTCTTTTAAATAAAAACATTTTGTAATTCTATTACAACGAAATTAAAAATGACATTCAATGTCAATCACATGAGAGAGAAGGTAACCAATGACACCACTCTCAAATTATTTACAGATTATGACCCCAGAAGGTCACGGGGCAATCTTCGTTTGAGTCGACGAGTCGGGAGGTACTAGTGGATTAGGATGGTATGGCAGTTTACTGTCGAAAAGGGTAAAGAGGGAAGAAATGAAGTCTTGAACAAAGGGGATATTCAGATCTTGGTGAAGGGATGAATTGGATACATAATAGAGAGCATTTACAATTATTCTCAGGGTTTTGGATTGAAAGGACTGGTTTCTTTGGATGTTGGAAGGCTTGGCGGCACCCCAGATTTCTACTCCGGAAGTCCAGATAGGTCATAATAAGGTTTTCTATCGCAAGATTGGATTTATTATTCATGAGTCTGTATATATATAAGAGAT
>KZ807345.1:366886-381254 GCA_000696205.2 Oncopeltus fasciatus | reverse complement strand
TCTTGTAACAGGCCGCTTTCCATTTACACCTTCCGCCTGCCTTGTACCTGCTACCCCCAACTCCTTTTTACTCTGAGAAAAAGTAAAATTCATAATGTTAACTCATTTATAGTACTTAGGAACAGGACGTCCTCTCTCATCTTCATGATAGCCCTGAAGATGGCTTACAATGTCAGCCGAAACGTTGGCAGATAATCCTTTATTTAAAAAAATTTTTAAATTTTTAAATTTGTGTTTTTTTGGATTTACCTTTACCGAACTCCAACTAAAATCATCTAAGAATGGAATAAATTACTGCCATTTATTTTATAGTTATCATATAATAATAATAAATACAAATAAGTAACCTATTCTTCTGATAAATAATTAAAGGAGGATGTGTTGTGGGAAGGAATCGATCTCCAAGAAACATAATAAATAGAGGTTATTTGCGTTACGTCATACACTGTGCATCAGACTCCTGAAGAAAATCAAAGTCTGATGTAGAAGTTATTGGGAACGTTCGGTTCATTACGCGTCATCTCTGGTTTTCCAGATATCCACTGCGGGTGCCCATAATACGGGGGGAAGAGGAGAGTCCGTCGTCCGGGCATCAAGCAAGAATATTTACCTGGCAATTCAGTCATATAATCCAAATAGCTCAGATTTTGCTCAGAAGCTAGACTCAGATAAAGAGATTGAGTATATATTTGGAACAGCTCGCACAAGCTTTCTGAATTGAAAATAAATTTCGTTAGTATTAGACTTAATCTGAAATTCCGTCTCAGTTTTAGTTTCGATCAAATAGGACTGGTGTGAATCCTCAAATCAGGCTTTGTGATGCCAATCTGATTTCCATGATTAACAAGAATAACGTTATCTGTGAATAAGAATCACTGAGATATTAATATAATGGAAGACAAAATTAAAACATTGCGAAAACGTTCAAGTAAACCTTTATGATTTAAAGCGATATCTTAGTTATTTCAGATAAAGAGTAAACTCGATATTTATTGTTTTGCATCGATTATGGAACACACTTGATATGTGGAGCTGAGACCTTAAAGTTAACAATGATAAATGGTCTGGAAGATCACGAGATTTGGTTAGATAGAAAAATGCTCCTAGCGCATCGGACAGCTGTGCAGACCAACGCAGCAGAGCTTGATGGAGAAAATCATTTCGTCATTAGTTTGTCAATGTAGAAGTATGTATAAGATGTAAAATATATATCATACCTTCTGAGAGGAGTTCGATAAATAAATTTAAAAAAAAAAATGTTCATCTTACGACAGGTGATAAAACCTAGGGATCTGGAGAAACAGGAAGGGAGCAAATATCGTGGCTAAAGAACCCACGTGTGGTTGGACGATTTTTGAGGACAGAAGTAAGCAGTAATGGGCGTTAACTACCCCAATGAAACAGAAACTTTGATGAACTAATAACTCACGATTGCAGATGCCAAAGATCAGGTACTTGTTATGGCACAAAAATAATACAGAAATAAGGCATCTAATATACGAGAGATTTTCAGTTCATTTATTTAACACAAGTTCAATAAACTTCACTAAATTTTTAGAAATTTTAATATTCAACCTCTAACCTTATACGTTTTCAATCCGACTGAGGAAATGTCATGAAAATTTCAATAATGTCAGAACAAAAACCTCTTCTAGCAAATTAATAAATATTAATTTAGTTGTGGTTTATTATCCCACGTAAATTTTAAAAATTAATGAGAGAGAGTTTTTATTCTATTCCCACTCATTAATTGTTTAAAATTTACGTGGGATAATAAACCACAACTAAATTAATATTTATAAATGAAAAATTAAATAACGAGAGTTGATAAATAGCTAGACAATGTCAGCTCCCTCGAGCATAAGACGATGTATTCGTCTTTCTGTGGGTTAGACTCTCGCAAGTGTGTTGGGAATTTAATAAGTTATCTAGCTCGTCCCGGTGGTGTAATGGAAGCATACCGACCCGGAAAGCAGGAGATCCAGGTTCGAGTGCTGGCTGGGACAGATTGATTTTTTTATTCTATTCCCTCTCATTAACTCTATTAGCAAAGTTATTCGTTGCGTACTCGTTAAATAACTCTTTCATGGCGGCTGGTATGTTTTACCACGTGGAAGGGCACTGATTATATTAATTAATTCGGTTGTCGTACTTGGTTAGATCCCCCTGTGTCTGGAACTGTGTCTACACAGCGGAGTCTGGGTTAATATTGCCCTATGTAACACACGTAATTACCGCTTCACGTCCGGATACAGGTGATCGGATTACCTGTTATCAGGAATGATTCAACCACCCTTAACTTTGATTAGAACTTATCTAACTTCTAAGACAAATATGTGAATTCAGTTGAAATGCCGAAGACTTATCATATATGAGTGATCTCTAAGTTGGTGAGAACATTAACCTTCTCTGTTCTTAAAATTTATATTTTTAAATAATACATTATAAATTGCATTATGTTACCTACTTAATCATTGTAAATCTGATAATAGACTAGTAAACACTTTGAAGGGTAAATATTAATTTAGTTATGGTTTATTACCCCACGTAAATTTTAAACAATTAATGAGAGGGGAATAGAATAAAAAAAATCTATCTGTCCCAGCCAGGACTCGAACCTGGATCTCCTGCTTTCCAAGCTGGTATGATTTCAATACACCACCGGGACGAGCTAGATAACTTATTAAATTCCCAACACACTAGCGAGAGTCTAACCTATGAGAATGACGAATACTTCGTCTTATGCTCGATGGAGCTGACATTGTCTAGCTATTTATCGACTCTCGTTATTTACTTTTTTAATTATCATTTATAAATATTAATATAGTTGTGGTTTATTATCCCACGTAAATTTTAAACTAATGAGAGGGAATATAATAAAATAGAATAGAATAGCATCTATCTGTCCTGGCTGGGACAGTTAGATTTTTTATTCTGTTCCCTTGAGTTCGAATGTGTGAAATTCACACGGACTCCCCAAGAACAAAATAAAATAGCCATTATATGTTAACACCAGGTATACAATATTTGTATGTGTGTTTGTTATAACATTAACGTGTTAACTCATTCTATATCATGGGTTTGTTAACTCATTCTTAACAATGCTTTCAATATGGTAAGTAATAATACATGTCATTGTTTTAATTAAGATTTTTGATGTATTTTTTTATCTCGTTGGTGTGGTAGCCCTTACATAAGAAAAATCACGTTATAGGTGTTTAGGCTGGCGTTGTAGGGAGACTTTTTTTTTTTTTTTAATCTAAAACTTATTATATAAGTTATATAATATAACTGATTATGAGTGTCACTTTCGTATGTTTTTTTTTGTTATAACGAATATGAAATTATCTTGATGTTGATTTGAAGAAGGTTAAGTTTTGAAAAACTAAGAAATAAACTAAAGCCAAAAACAAGACAAATTTGAAGAAATTCCTTCCTTCAAGAAATATTCTTGTAATAAGATTTATTTGTAATTTATACTGCCAAAAATATTTTATTGGATGCATTTAGTTATTTCTGAATCTTAAAGTTGTGTTTTCTAAGCCCTTCTGAACTAAGTTTCTTCTTGGTTCTATTTGATCAATAGTTCTTGAAACAACTACTAAGTATATTAATCTAGTTACATTTTAATATGCCACTTACTTATAAGTTAAAATGGATAGTTTTATACATTAATTACAAATGTACTTTATCTTTATGTTTGCACTTCCAGGAGCGTGCAATGCAGTTTTGTTCCTGAAGCCTGAAATAGACCAGGCAGAAAAGAATATGAACGACTCGTTCGCAGTGGCATGCCATGGTCCGAAAACAGCAAACCTCACATGGTGGGGTCCAGACAACAAAATTATAACAGCTGATAAAGGAAGGTAAGAATAAATTCTACAATTAGTAATCATATGCCAGTTAAATTTGAGCAATAATACAATAAATTTGAGTCCTCAAATATTATATAACAATAAGTAAGAATTGCAAACTATTTGCAATCAATGGCGAAATCACAAATTTCAAATAATAGCAACAGTTTTGTATATAGTATTGTTGCTATATACAGTTGTATATAGTACGAATACAGTTTAATATAGTACGAATACAGTTTTATTTTATGCAGTACGAATACAGTTTCATGTAGCAAACAATATATATATAACTATCATACCTTCTATTATCCGTCTCCATTGGTTTCTGCAAACCATCTTCTGTTGGCGAGCGCTTTCGGACATTGTCCATCTTCGTGGCCGAATACATGTGTTCGCTGTCACTGTCTGTATTCAATGTATGTTACACGAAGATGGACAATGTCCGAAAGCGCTCGCCAACAGAAGATGGTTTGCAGAAACCAATGGAGACGGATAATAGAAGGTATGATAGTTATATATATATTGTTTGCTACATGAAACTGTATTCGTACTGCATAAAATAAAACTGTATTCGTACTATATTAAACTGTATTCGTACTATATACAACTGTATATAGCAACAATACTATATACAAAACTGTTGCTATTATTTGAAATTTGTGATTTCGCCATTGATTGCAAATAGTTTGCAATTCTTACTTATTGTTATATAATATTTGAGGACTCAAATTTATTGTATTATTGCTCAAATTTAACTGGCATATGATTACTAATTGTAGAATTTATTCTTACCTTCCTTTATCAGCTGTTATAATTTTGTTGTCTGGACCCCACCATGTGAGGTTTGCTGTTTTCGGACCATGGCATGCCACTGCGAACGAGTCGTTCATATTCTTTTCTGCCTGGTCTATTTCAGGCTTCAGGAACAAAACTGCATTGCACGCTCCTGGAAGTGCAAACATAAAGATAAAGTACATTTGTAATTAATGTATAAAACTATCCATTTTAACTTATAAGTAAGTGGCATATTAAAATGTAACTAGATTAATATACTTAGTAGTTGTTTCAAGAACTATTGATCAAATAGAACCAAGAAGAAACTTAGTTCAGAAGGGCTTAGAAAACACAACTTTAAGATTCAGAAATAACTAAATGCATCCAATAAAATATTTTTGGCAGTATAAATTACAAATAAATCTTATTACAAGAATATTTCTTGAAGGAAGGAATTTCTTCAAATTTGTCTTGTTTTTGGCTTTAGTTTATTTCTTAGTTTTTCAAAACTTAACCTTCTTCAAATCAACATCAAGATAATTTCATATTCGTTATAACAAAAAAAAACATACGAAAGTGACACTCATAATCAGTTATATTATATAACTTATATAATAAGTTTTAGATTAAAAAAAAAAAAAAAGTCTCCCTACAACGCCAGCCTAAACACCTATAACGTGATTTTTCTTATGTAAGGGCTACCACACCAACGAGATAAAAAAATACATCAAAAATCTTAATTAAAACAATGACATGTATTATTACTTACCATATTGAAAGCATTGTTAAGAATGAGTTAACAAACCCATGATATAGAATGAGTTAACACGTTAATGTTATAACAAACACACATACAAATATTGTATACCTGGTGTTAACATATAATGGCTATTTTATTTTGTTCTTGGGGAGTCCGTGTGAATTTCACACATTCGAACTCAAGGGAACAGAATAAAAAATCTAACTGTCCCAGCCAGGACAGATAGATGCTATTCTATTCTATTTTATTATATTCCCTCTCATTAGTTTAAAATTTACGTGGGATAATAAACCACAACTATATTAATATTTATAAATGAAATGGACACAANAATATGAGACGGCTCTGTACAAGTAGTCAAAGAAACAGCAAATTGTAACTGCTTTTCTTATAATATCAGAGTAGTAACAGTTACTCCTCGATAGATTATAGATTAATACCCCGATTATAGATATATATAAAAAGTATATGTAATATGTCAGAGCAGTAGAGTAACTGTTACATGTTCTAAGTAGCAGTGACAGTTAGCGGTTTGCTGGGCTACCTATATTAGACACGACTATTTTTATTATCTGTAGTCTCTATTTGTGTGGTTTGTTTGGCAATTTGGTAATAACTAAATGGCATTCAACTTGTTACTTCATTACCCTTGTGTAATGTATAAAGGACATGGCCATTAAGACGTAATCACACTCCAATCAATTAAAAGCAAAACTTGGATTGATAGAAAAAATAAATAAATATTTTGTAAAATTACTAAGCATTGAAAACGGATTTTTTATAAAACTTTACTCAGATACAACAAATTATATAATACAAATACAAGAACTAACTTTAATGGAGATACTTTATGTAGATTTCTCACGTTTTTTTGGTGATGGACTTTAGTTAAATTAAATGAAAAAATTTAATATAGAAGCCGTTCAGAACAAAAAAAAAAAAAGTATGTTCACTAAATTTGGTCTAGACTGGCCGGGAATATTAAGTTGGGGAAGCGCTCACCCATTGCAGATTAATTGGTAAATTTCTTCTTTTTTAAGCGATTTTGTAAAAATTTTGTGGAGCACAAACGTTTAAAAAGTATTATATTTTATAAATTTTGTTTCATAACTTAATGAACAACTAAGAAATTGCAATTGTAAATTTTGATCTCCCTCTACACTCCAAAATACAGTGTTTGGCCAAACGTTCGAAAAAACATTCTTAATATGATTTTTGTACATTTATTTTAAGTCATCAAATTACAAGATGTTATATAACAGAATGTAATAAATAAAGATTTATTTAAAAAAAAAATAATTTGAAAAATAATATGTTAAAGTAAAAAATACATTTAATTTTGCCTCATATGGATAAATGGCTACTTTAAAAAGGGATATGGATTAAGTGTTATTGGTTTGATCTCAGTCTTCCGATTTTGAGGAATTCAAGATCAGAAGTATCCTAAGGAAAGAAATATCCTAAAATAACATTATTTTAAGAAGAGGAAAATGAAAGAGTAAAAACGAACGCTCACCCCCTCATATTGCTGACCTCCCACGAAAGAAAGTTGTTTTTCCTTCACCAACTCCTTATACAAATTCTATGCTGTTACCAATTTCTTTTTCCCGAGTTACCAATTTTTTTTTTCCTTTGGAAAGATACACATCATTATGTGTGCCTTTTTTCTTTTTATGTAGTTTTGTTGGCCTAAGCCAGTTAAGGGAAGTTCAAATTATTTTTATTGGTTTACAAAGTATTTCATCATAGATATTTTTTTCTTTATCTCTTGGTCACTTTTATATTACTTTATCTCTTTGGTTTTATTTATTATAACAATTCGCTGACAATAACGTGAACTTTTTTACTTCTAAAATATTCAAGACCAAAGAAAAATTTTAAATTAAACATTTTAAAACAAAATAGAAAAGAAAATGTTATATATGGAATTAAAAGAATCATATTAAAAGCATATTTTCATAGCATTAGAATTATATGAATCTAAGGGAAGAAGCGTAGAACGTCTACGATTTTAAACGTGATATCACTAAAAATCATTAAAATTATTTTAGAATATGATCATGAAAGAAAATCAGACAATATCATTTTAATGATATTAACATTAATTGAATGGTAAATAATCATCCCGAAAATCCTTCGTATGCTTTTTTTAAAATTCTACAGAATTTTCGGCAAGGAAGAAAATATTGAATTTTTATTGGTTTGGGCAAACAATTATAGCGACTGTAAGTATTCAAAATGCTTTTCGGGAATCAATTAATATATTAAAATGAAATAAATCAAATTTATTAAAATATGTTGATAGGTAGAGAACTTTTGTAGACTACTGAATTTAATGTTGTAATCTGTAGTCCTACATTTCTTAAGTCCTCCATGTTCGGATGAAATTATAAAAAGTAAGTTTAGTTTATATGAGTTAACTTCTGTTATTAATAGTAATTCCATTGTTACTTAACACTGACGTTATTGTGCTTCATATTACATATAAAATAGTTTATCATTTTTGGAGTATGTAACTAATATTTTTTCTGGAATTTTGTAAATAATTTAGACTAGTTAGTCCAAAATAATGATTTTTAAGGATTGAAGCAAAAGATGAAGTAAAACTTAGAGGACAACGAGATAGAGATAGTTAATTATTACAAATATTACGCTTACTTTGAAATAGTTCTACGGATATTAAAAAATAAATAGCGAAAAACTGAAATTTAATGTTGATTTCATGAAAAACTCAGGTTATTTTTAGAAAAGACCATTTTAAACAAGTCAAGAGACTTTCAATAACATACTATATCTAAAAATTATAGAATTTAGTGTCATCTTCATAAAACAAAGTCCTATGAATTGTTGAATTTGTTTGGGATTAAATATTAGCTGAATAAAAAAAAATTACGACGACAAATTATATTTCTGATTGACATTTATCAATCAACACCTGGAGGCAATGTAATGGCCTCCATGAGGGATTGAAATATTTCAGGAAAGGCATTGCTCACTACTCAATCTTCGTCACTCAATGCCCGTCGCTCTTACACAACGTACTGCCCTGGGAATCGCAAATCCCAAATGTAAACAGGGAAATGTTATATTGACAGGTTTGTTTTTACGGTGCCATTCAAAACGTAATGCCCATCGACCATTGCTCGATTGCATAACAAGGCTGGATTTCATGAAATGTGTTGCACTCAGCGCTGGACGCCGATCGCTACAACTAAAGATAACAAATATTGATTGAAACTATAAGCCCAGAGTAGAAAATCAACTGGTTTCATTTCAAACAATGCATCTCTCACCGCAGAACAAACATCAGTCACCGCTATTTGTAAACACGTGAAATATTATTAACAAGCTAAAAGAGTTAAGTGACAGGTTTGATTACAAATAAGGCTTCGCTCAACGCCAACGCCCATCGTCATTCCTCAAAATCAGAAATAAAACACATACTACTTTGGTGCATGACAGGTTTTATCTCATAAAATCATTCACATCTCATCGCATGCACTCTCAACCCATGTAGCTACCGCTTAAACTGGTTGATTTCATAGCTTCCACCGTCTAATCAAATTTCTCAACAGATTAATGTATACAAGATTTATACACTAAAACTTTAAACTGATAGATTTAGAAGTTAGCAGACTAGAAAAATAGTTTTTTTACTGTTACAGGCTAGATCATTAATAATTAAAATCAATGAACTAAACTTAATTTATTACAACTAATAAGAAATCCTAATAATTAAAACTACTGCCTTCTACTAGCTAATACATAAATATAAAATGTAAATTACTTACAGCTAGTAAATTAATCAATGTGTTCATTGAGGCCTCAAGATAACTTGTCTTATCACTGTTACTTATCACTTGGCTGCTACCGGCACTGCAGAGAATGTCTTGTCAGCTCGACGCTCGGAACACGGGGTCTGCCAAGGGAAATGACACAGACGAAGACCAACTTCTAACTGATACATGGGATGGGGGGCGATGGTGAGCTGGTTCTAACTTCGTGAAACTGGCGAGATGGGGCTAGAATATTCTTATCTGGAATTTCTCAGGATGCCGATTTCTCTTCCCAAGGCAAAGGAAGCAGGTGAAATCCTTCAATTGCCCCCTTCTAGTACAAGTCTGGTACACACTTCACCTACTTCCCCTGAAGTAAGTCCTCAAGGAAGGTGCATTCACCTTATTTTAAACACTCGTGACATTTATTTCACGATACTAACTTGCACAAACTCTCATCTCCAGACTCATAGAGACCATAACCTTGGGGCCCGAGTAGTGCGATATAGAGATCAAGGAGGCCGTTTGTTTTCCTTGGCAGATTATAAGGAAAAACAAAACTTGAATAGATTGCCAAACATCCATCATCTTATTTCATTGGGCTTCATTCGATTTAAAAATAGAGAACCTATGAAATGCATAGAGCTACAACTGAAAAAATATACGTACAAAAAAAAGTGGTATATAACTATTTGCGATTTAAGAAATAACTTATTTTCTGCATATGAGGGCATTCTTTACATATGATATAAATAGTGAAACGTTACCAAACGTTCCAGAAATCTACCTACATAGTATATTGAAAGTGGAAATTAAATTGCTCGGGCACTCGATATTTCTCTGTTTCAATATTGCCTTTCATGTATATAGGTTTTATTTACACGGATATAACTTATATTTTTTTAACTGATGGAATATATAATTGAAAATGATTTTGTAAACAAAAAACTGGGTAGAAAAATTGCTTTAGAAGAGTAATTAATTCTCGATTTGAACTACATTCGCTGAGAAAAATTCTTTTAGTTGCTGTCAGACTCTCTCACTACCACATTAATAGAACTGCAGGCAAATCAAGATGAAATATTGTTTATCCAGATAAATATCCCAGAAAAAGTGTAAAGTTAATAAATTTCTCTCTTTTACCAGGGTAGCTCTGGGTCAGTCCTTCATTGTATACACACGACCGAACTCTGTCAACCTTCTTAAAGATTGCGTTTAGGGTTTAAGAAGAAAGATACTCTATTTCGGACTAAAACATTAGTTTTTTACATAAATTATAAAAATGATAGTAACAAAATTAAAAATATATAAATATATATATATATCTTGGTACAGGCGAGGTCGCAGCCTTTGCTTGACCGGAGTCCCAATGTTGTAGTTGGCTGCAGCGGTGCAGTATGAGAGTTGTTGGTTATGCCTCTGAGTTAAATCTTCCATGTGATATCCGAACGTATCAGCTCTCATTTCCCTGTGTGTTATTTAAATTTATGCATATTTAAAACATTTACAACATGCATTTGAGAAATGTTATATATGAGTAGAATATATTAAAATAACAAATTGTTAAGTTCTGTGAACAGTTCTGATTTGTCTTAGCTGTTTAGCAAAATTTCTATGCAACTGATGTTCTTATTTTATTGTATATAAGGGGAAATAAAGTCCACATATTCAAATTTTCTTTTTTATACCTTTAATGTTTTTTTCAATTCTCAAAGAAGATACCTTTGAAGAAAACCTTAACTTTGAATTTGATACCTTCTGCGAAAAAGAATTACTATGCGAGTAATATTTACAAATCCTTCTTTTCCGAACTCCGATCTCTTTTTCATTCAGTCCTCCGTTAATTAAATTAAGAAAATCTACCTAGCGCCTCTTTGATGGACTTCCGAATGCGAAAGTTAGGTCATTACCAAATTCGTGTCATGTTTTTTAAAATGTGGCTACATCTACAATTTGTATTTGATTTATTGGCAAAAATTCACTTGTCATCCAGTGATTAAGAAAAAAGTCAAATTTCTATATCGAAACATAAGTTCTCTCATGTTCTGTGCGATTGATGTAAAACGATACTTCTAATGCGTCTAATCACAGGACATATGTCAGGATTGCGTAAACAAAGCGAATTCCTCATCATTGTATTTTTACTTTTTATTTCATTTCTTGCACTACACTTCGGAAAAACAATTTGTTCTGATATTTGACATTTCATGTTATTCCCACCCCTATTCGCCCGATTTATCTTTTGTGATTTCAGCCTTTTAAATTACATTTGACTTTTTGACCGTAAAATTAATAATTAGGAAAACCCCTATTCACAATAGTTTAATTTCTCCGTAACTCCTAAAATATTACTTTTATCAATTAACATTTAAAAATTGGCCTTGATAATTCAGGTGATCCTCTATTTCTATTTTTCCAGTGATTATTGAGTTATAGTGATTAAGGATTGAAGCAAAAGATGAAGTAGAAATTAGAGGAAAACGAGATAGAGATAGTTAAGTATTACATATATCACGCTTACTTTGAAATAGTTCTACGGATATCAAAACGGAAATTTAATATTGATTTCATAAAAAACTCAGGTTATTTTTAGTTAAGACCATTTTAAACAAGTCAAGAGACTTTCAATAACATACTAAGTTATTACTTAGTTTCATTTTGTGTCCATTATGATGCTGAATTTCTTGAAGAAAAACTGAAAAATATGATCAGTAGATTATAGATGCACACACGTATACGTATACGTGTGAGTGTGTAAGTATACATACATTTAATTTTGGGTTTCTAAAATTCTTTCGGACTTCGTTAAAAATTGAAATTTATACGATAAAGACAAGTGTCTCCTAATGTTTTTTTGTTTTGTTTTTTTGTGCACAGTAAAAGCACATGTGGTAAAATCACCTACAAGTTATACCTATGAGAAAGGAGGATTTAATAGGTTTTTCTACGTTAAAGTACAGTGAGCTTTATATTTACAAATATTCAATTTAAGTGCACTCAGCGTTTTTTCTGTATTTTTAGTCCAATCTTATAAATAAAAATACATTTATGATGAGAATCAAGCTACGAAAGCGGCATTATAGATTGATAATCCACGTTGTAGAATATAATTTGAAAATAAGTTGATATAATTTGAAAGATTCTCCTAATAATGTTAAATACAATAACATACCTATACCTCTCTCTGATTCAGTCCGTTACCTAGGGTTCCACCTTGACTCACGACTCAACTGGAATGAGCATACTAAAATCAAACGACAAGAACTCAACAGACGCCACGGACTCTTATACAGCCTTATAAATAGGCGCTCACACCTCACATTAGAAAATAAACTGACCATCTACAAGACCATAATACGACCAATCTGGACCTACGGTGCAGAACTGTGGGCTGCCGCTAAGCCTTCCAATATCCAACGAATAGAATCCTTTCAGTCCAAAACTCTCAGAATAATTACTAACGCTCCAAATTATGTGTCCAACTCTACCCTTCATCACGACTTTAATATTCCTTTTGTCAAAGACCTTATCTCCACAAGCTTCAAGCTCTTCCATAGTAAACTCCAATATCATCCCAATCCATTTGCCCAATCCCTGTCGTTGGACTCTATTCCCCACAATCCTCCCCGGCGACTAAAACGGAGATGGCCTCGCGACCTCCTGGGCCTTAATGCCTAAACTTATTGGGAGTGGGGTCGATGGGCCCCTTCTCNCATTATTATTTGAGCCATGAAGGATTTAAAAAAAAAATTTAACAGATGTAAAATGTCATTTTCTATATCCTAAAAAAAATATTTACATTTTTACTAAAATAATAATGTTTTTTAAGAAATAAATTTACGAATGTAGCTTAAATGGGTGAGCGCACCCCCCACTCTACTTTTCCGACACGTCAAAAAAACTTAATAGTCATACATTATACATTAATTGCTCTCTCCAGCCAGCAAATTAAATTTCCTTATTCAATACTATTTAAATTAATATTTAATTAAACGTAAGTAATATGCCTGGATAGGCATCTCCTGCGTGAGGGACGTTTTAGCGATTTACTTCCCACTCATTCCAGTTGAACAGGAATTGAAAACTCCAATCAATAGAGTTAAGGAATATAAATGTTCATCAGATCGCTATACTGCCCATATGGTGGTAAAATATGCCGATATGCAGGTGATCAGGTACCGCCACCGTGAGAGTGATCCATCTAAAAGTGGCGACACAATTAGTGTGCCTAGGAATAAGCTAACTTCATCAGGTGGACCATCAATCACTTCCGAAGGTGCACGATCTGCTTCCGAAGGCATTGCATATAAATCAGTTGTGTCAGGAGCAGCTCCCCCCTCCCCCACCACCACAGACTCCCATACAATTACAATATAAATCAATCACCACTGAACTAACTTCCCGTCAACGACCTCTACGAAGTAACATACTACTGTAAACGGTCTGTAAATTATGAGAAATAAAAAAATACATATATAAATATTGATTTTGTTGTGGTTTATCATCATACGTAAATTTTAAACAATTAATGCGAGGGAATAGAACAAAAAAATCTATCTGTTCCAGCCAGGGCTCGAACCTGGATCTCCTGCTAACCGGGCAAGCGCGTTATCCTATTACGCTACCGGGAGAGCCAGATAAAAGATGTATTCGGCTTTCCCGTGGGTTAGACTTTCGGTAGTGTGTTGGAATTTAATAAGTTATCTGGCTACTTCCGGTGGTGCAAGTGGTAGCATAATGGCCCGGAAAGCGGGAGATCCGAACAGATAGATTTTTATTCTATTCCCTTGCATTAATTGTTTAAATAAATACTTTTTTTTTTATGAGAGAAGATGACTTTAAAAAAATTGTAAGCCGTTTTTGCATAAATATGTCTTATATAAATATGTATTACATAAATATGTATTAATGTTGATACCGTATGTGCATCTTACTAACAGCGGATCACCCATATTCCATGAAAGATGAGTCTAAACAAGAGTAAATGATGGTATTTAATTTTCTAGCCCGATTTTAAGACAAGAGCGTAAAAGTTTAAATCACCAAGCATCACTTGACATGGTTTGAGGTTCGTTGGCAGTCTCTCCAGACGTCACTATCGCCCTGATGATGACATACAATATAAGTCGAAACGCAGATTATAATAAAATGATAACCCAAGAATTTTGGAGTATTTTATTTATAAAAAAAAAAAAAAAAAA
>KZ807345.1:275151-291277 GCA_000696205.2 Oncopeltus fasciatus | reverse complement strand
CTTCCCGCCGAAACACACAAACCACCCTTGAAACATTTCATACAGCCACAAAAATCACCCTCTATCGATACGGGACCACAAATAGATCAGACATATGTTTAATTAAAACCTCTTAATTTAAATTAAAATATATCTACCTTGAAATCTTTTTTGTTTGAGAGTATACTTTTCGCGGTCTACTAATATGTTCCTTATTTATTAAATTGGAATTTAATTATACTCTAAGAAATTTTAACATTAACGCTAGAAAATCTTTAGGGATGGTCAAAATTAGTGAAAAAAAAATTTTGTATTCTTTACTACAAATTATAACCATACCATATAAACTGGAAGTAGGCATTGAATAAAGTGATTTTCTTGAAGGTTTCATCAATTCTCCATAAATGGCCTAAATAAAAATGTACAATTCTACCTTAGAGGAAATGAAAATTTAAAAAATATTGTGCATGCCCTATTAAAGGCTATTAAATGTATACATTTTAATGTATTATAAAACATAGAAGTTTCTATCTAAATATGTTGTGTAAGGTTAAATACATTTTATAAAATCAAAATCCCTGCGACTTAACAATAACACAGATATTCATAAGTTTGTTTTACACCTCCGAAATTTCTTCTTTGTAATTTACATAGTAGGAACTGTGTCGAAATTTATAAGTTATAAAATTATCTACAAGAAATGCAAAGGGAGTCAGCCGGGAAGGTAGTAGGATTTTTTTCTGGCTCCCTTTGCATTTCTTGTAGAAAACTTAATGTGGGATTGCATACCACAATTAATATCATTATTTAAAAAAATTATAAAATTATATTTCTTTTAAAACAACAAAATAATTGTCAATAACGTCCTGATTTAAGGCTCAGCTCCTGAGACATCAAGCTGTAATGGTCTTCAATTTGTATTAGAAATATAAGCAACGAATAGGCGAAAAATAAAATGAGAGCAGATAAACAAGGGTTTATATTATCACAATATTAATGATATTAATTGTGGTATGCAATCCCACATTAAATTTTCTACTAGAAATGCAAAGGGAGCCAGAAAAAAATCCTACTATCTTCCCGGCTGAGGTAGTGAGATTTTCTTTCATTCATTAAAAGATTGGTCCAACAGGTTGGAGGTTGGCTGACAACACACACCATTCATCCATGGTTGGAGGTTCGTTTGCCGTCGAGTATTAAGCTGGAGAAATTAGTCGGGGTTTCGGCCAGGATTAGAAAAATAAATAAATACTCTAAAATTGTTGGATAATTATTATTTTATTATACCGACGTTTCGGCTGAACTTGTAAGTCATTATTAGGGCGACAGCGATATCTCGAGAGATCTCCGAGGGAGGTTTATTGTCACATCTGAAACGTTCTTTTAGCTCTGCACTCTGAGATTTGACCATAAACCTCCCTCGGAGATCTCTCCAGACATCACTATCGCCTTAATGATGACATACAAATTAAGTCGAAACCTCAGAAATAATTTTGGTGTATTTTATTTTTCTGATCCTGGCCGAAACCCTGACTAATTTCTCCAGTGTAACAGTCAGGTCAGCAGTACCCCTAGTAGGGGCCATTAGGTTGTCGCTCTAGTCGGGACCTAATGCCCAGCCATTCTCTTATGTATTACTTTTCCTAGTTGGGAGTTGGTAGGCTGATAACTTACACTCTTCATGCTACAGATACCCCGACAAAACACGAAACTGTACAGTCCCTAACTGTCTAAGTATAAGATATTTGCCATTAAATTGATAGACATCATGGACAATGTAAAATTACAGATTATGTACCTAGTTTTAGATAATCACTCTAGACACCCACAGAGTGAATGGAGGAGTCCTAAGGAGTTTTCAGGAAGGAAAAATTATCATCGGTAAGGAATGAGCATGATGCTCAGTAATAATACCATAGTCCGTCACGCAGATGTACTTTATTCCAGCAGTTTCATTAATCATGGAAGTAAATGCGAGTAGATGAAGAAATTAAATTTAAACTAAGCATTACACTAGACTGGCCGGGAAGGAAGTATAGTGTATGTGCTCACCAATCGTAGTTACATTCGTTAATTTCTTATTTAACAAGTGTTTCAGGGAAAATTCAACAACGTGTGCATAAACGTTAAAAAATCGCATTTTACGCATCTGTAAAGAGTTTCTTAACTCTTTTCTTAAGTTATGATACTGTTTACTGAAAAGAAGAAAATATATAAATACAAATATATAAGCTAAATAAAATAAATACCGAAACCATTAGTTGCAGATGTAACGCACATAAGCGTGTATGAAGGTGCCTGAAGATCTGAAAAGTAAAGGTGGACATTTGTCGAAAATGGAGTCAGCCTCCTTCCCCAACGCATTTTTATTCCAGACCGCCTCAGGAGAGATTACACTGAAATATGGCGGTAGTTTATCGTTGTTCTTTATTTCCCGGCAGCCGGGGTGAGGTTGGCTCGTCATCGCTCATCCGTGCGGTACTTCTCCCACCGGCAAATGGTGGACCCGAGAGAGTCTTCATCAGGGAGAGAAGTCAACTACATCAGTCTCTCAGCCATGTCTCAGATATCTTCCTCTATTAGTCACTTCTTTCTGGACAGTCCCATCCTTTCAACACTTCAATTTCTTCATCTCTGTCTACTGCAAGCGCTTTCCACACCTGAGGAGAGTCTTCTTCCACCGGCAAGCGATAGCTTTGAGAGAGTCTTCATCAGGGAGAGAAGTCAACTGCATCAGTCTCTCAGCCATGTCTTAGATATCTTCCTCTATTAGTCACTTCTTTCTGGACAGTCCCATCCTTTCAACACTTCAATTTCTTCATCTCTGTCTCCTGCAAGCGCTTTCCACACCTGAGGAGAGTCTTCTTCCACCGGCAAGCGATAGCTTTGAGAGAGTCTTCATCAGGGAGAGAAGTCAACTGCATCAGTCTCTCAGCCATGTCTTAGATATCTTCCTCTATTAGTCACTTCTTTCTGGACAGTCCCATCCTTTCAACACTTCAATTTCTTCATCTCTGTCTCCTGCAAGCGCTTTCCACACCTGAGGAGAGTCTTCTTCCACCGGCAAGCGATAGCTTTGAGAGAGTCTTCATCAGGGAGAGAAGTCAACTGCATCAGTCTCTCAGCCATGTCTTAGATATCTTCCTCTATTAGTCACTTCTTTCTGGACAGTCCCATCCTTTCAACACTTCAATTTCTTCATCTCTGTCTCCTGCAAGCGCTTTCCACACCTGAGGAGAGTCTTCTTCCACCGGCAAGCGATAGCTTTGAGAGAGTCTTCATCAGGGAGAGAAGTCAACTGCATCAGTCTCTCAGCCATGTCTTAGATATCTTCCTCTATTAGTCACTTCTTTCTGGACAGTCCCATCCTTTCAACACTTCAATTTCTTCATCTCTGTCTCCTGCAAGCGCTTTCCACACCTGAGGAGAGTCTTCTTCCACCGGCAAGCGATAGCTTTGAGAGAGTCTTCATCAGGGAGAGAAGTCAACTGCATCAGTCTCTCAGCCATGTCTTAGATATCTTCCTCTATTAGTCACTTCTTTCTGGACAGTCCCATCCTTTCAACACTTCAATTTCTTCATCTCTGTCTCCTGCAAGCGCTTTCCACACCTGAGGAGAGTCTTCTTCCACCGGCAAGCGATAGCTTTGAGAGAGTCTTCATCAGGGAGAGAAGTCAACTGCATCAGTCTCTCAGCCATGTCTTAGATATCTTCCTCTATTAGTCACTTCTTTCTGGACAGTCCCATCCTTTCAACACTTCAATTTCTTCATCTCTGTCTCCTGCAAGCGCTTTCCACACCTGAGGAGAGTCTTCTTCCACCGGCAAGCGATAGCTTTGAGAGAGTCTTCATCAGGGAGAGAAGTCAACTGCATCAGTCTCTCAGCCATGTCTTAGATATCTTCCTCTATTAGTCACTTCTTTCTGGACAGTCCCATCCTTTCAACACTTCAATTTCTTCATCTCTGTCTCCTGCAAGCGCTTTCCACACCTGAGGAGAGTCTTCTTCCACCGGCAAGCGATAGCTTTGAGAGAGTCTTCATCAGGGAGAGAAGTCAACTGCATCAGTCTCNTGGTGATGAAATATTTCATTTGTTGAAAACTCAATATATATATAATAGAATGATACTATATCTTGAAAACAAGAGCTAATATATAATTTTTATGGTCATTTTCGGTTTTAACACGTGGAAATGCATTAAAATCAGTCAATTTCAACCCCGAAACAAAAACTTTGTTGTTCAGTGCTATTAGAGTGTGTACGAGCCTGGATACGCCTATGCTGTACATGCGTCCAGCCATAGGTGGGTATGCAAGGAGCATTCACATGTGCGCATGAGTTCGATTCAAAGCATTCTAGAGAAGGGAAGTTAAGACACCTGTTGAAGAACTGAGGGAGATAGCAGTGATAAGGGGACGGGATAGTCGACAGCTGTGCTTCTCCAGATGTCATCCAACAAGTGCCGATCTGTCATCCTCACAGCAATATATTGTATGTATACACAGCCCATTCCATTATCTTAGTGATATCTTTTGTGTCTAGTGATTTTCGAAAGAAGTTCATCTCATGGCATTTTTTTCTTTTAAATTTCGGGGTTTTTTTTTGTTTTTTTTTTTTTCCAACTAGTCTTACCTACTAGATTCAGAAAGTGATGATGGACACCAAAAAGTGTCATGTAAATAATCGATCCACTCACAACAGGATCCCTTCTTTCATGCAGGGATATTATGAAAATGGCTGCAGCAAATCGCTTTCCTGATAAAAATAGCTTTTTTTAAACTGTTAATTCATACACATATCTCGAGTTACAATTCTTCTAAGACGGTAAGGAAATAAAGCAGTAAGAGTACATAAACAATTGAGGTGCGGTCAGAAATGAGTTTAAAGAAATAAATTTATAATCTAAAGGGTTATTATCACTACCAATGAATATAGAACTATCATACCTTCTATTTTCCGTCTTCATTGGTTTCTGCAAACCATCTTCTGTTGGCTAGCGCTTTCGGACATTGTCCATCCTCGTGGCCGAATACATTTGTTCACTGTCACTGTCTGTATTCAACTGCCTTGAAGAGTTTAATACAGACAGTGACAGTGAACACAAGTATTCGGCCACGAGGATGGACAATGTCCGAAAGCACTCGCCAACAGAAGATGGTTTGCAGAAACCAATGAAGACGGATAATAGAAGGTATGATACCAAAAAGTGTATTTAGGTTAGTTTCTGTTAGTCTGGCAATGATCTACAGACTTCAGTTCTCAGTTTTATCGAATTTCCAAGATATGTATTCAGGTCTATTGTTTATCTGTTAATCTCATGATATATTTAAAAAAAAAAAAAAATTTCCCCGATCCTACTTATCAGACACAGTAAATATACGGTAGATATAAATATTTATTTATACGGTCCGCCAAGGCCCTTCAAGGAACAGTATTGCATGAAATTTGACAAGTCCCAAAATTAAAAAGACTGAGTTTGTTATTGCAAAAATCGAACAAATATGTGTGGAGAAGAAGCCTTAACTGTCAATAGTTATAAGATTGATTTTCCAATACAAGGAATCCTAATATTTAATTTTGGATTAATAATAATAATTGAAACTTAGCGTTTATTTGTTCATTTTTAATGAAAATATAGGAGTTTTAGAGAAAAATTGAAAAAATTAGTAGCGGTGGTTTAGATGGACCCACAACTTGAATTTGACGGTTCAAAAGCCACAATTTGCTGTTTTCGTAATGTTATTTCGCATCCCGATTTTATAAAAATAAATAAAAAAATAAATTCTGAGTTTGTTATTAGGCAAAATGGAATCAATAGGAATTTAATCTGAAACACTAATACATTCTAATACTTTCGATAAGTCAAAGTCGGAGGGATCTCAAAATCACTTTAAATGATCTAGATACCGAGTTATCAAATGATAAAAGAAACTTATAGAAGCAGTAAAAAAATTGTCATTATTTGAGAAGTAAGTGAATATATTTTTTTTTTAATAGAAAAATAAGACTTCTCTCGAAGAGAAAAAACAACTTATTGTTTTCAAGAACTCCCACTGATATTATTAACATTTTTCTTGTGTTAATAAAGCTTCAAAAACTTCTACTTCGAGGCTTTGGAGAGGAAATTCTGGAAATTTCTTTAATAAATCCCTTTCTTTCGCCAGTGCTATTATTGACAATGGTTCTGAGTCATCGTCATTTTCATCTCTTTATCCGTCGATTTTTTTCGTCAGATAGAGCTCTAAAAACCATCATAAAAAGTTTTTTCATGTTTTCTTGAGAGGACTGCCTAAATGATTGGCTCAACTGAAGCGTTTTCCCAGGCAAACTTGAATGAGTCTATTATTATCAGTCTTAAAAATATTTCGAGGTGTCATATTTTTTAATATGATCTAAATAGCACGAAATTTTGTACTAGATTGACTTTTGATGTACAGGGTAGGTCATTGAGCGAATATCTTTTAAATAAGTGTTGCAGGTTTAGTATTTTGGTATTTTTCATAGTTGACCGTCAATCACTTTTGTTTAACCATAAGGCATAGTGACCCGGGCAAGTGAGAAAGCCATACTAAGAAAGAAGGATTTTACTTCAAATTATAGGATTACTTTGAACTTCACAGATGTTTAGTTTGAATTATGAAGATTCGACTGTACTCGGCTAGTTATTTATGAATTTTTCAACTTTCCCTAATTTCAGTAATTATAAAAGTATTTCTTCTAATGTCTAATTTCTTATGAATGACGTATTAATATGAATAAACTTCTGTCGAATTTTTACAATGTCGTTCCTGTCCGGATAAGATCATATTAACTGACGATATAGTTGTGACATAATAAATTGGGATTGGAGCAGTTTGATGCGCCTTAATGCTCTTTAAAAAAAACCTTAACTCCGCTCCTACATCCCTCTGTGTAGTGCTCTGACGTATTCTGTAAAAGAAATTCATAACAAGAAACATGGGATAGGACATAGATAATATTTATAGTTATGGTAATGCCATGATGAATAGCAGTAGCCTTAATCTGGAAAGGGGCAGTATGATTTGCTCTTATTCCTCTCTACTAGGGTAAACCTGGGTGAACAGTTTCCATGAAAATCGGATTGCACGCTGATAATCGCAATATCCCGAAATAAATCGAAATCGTTCGCTCTCACTCTTCATTAAGGCCCTCCAGTTTCAGTGTCAGATCGTGTGCCTCAAAGCTCGGGCTGGTTGTAGAATTTGTATTGCCGGCAACAGTGAAGTGATAAGTGACAGAGACCTCTATATAAATAAGCAATTTTAATTCATCTGTACATATCTGTTACTTAGCCTTAAATAATTTATATTTTCAATGTATTTGTTTATTAGTAAGAGCAGTAGGTTCGATTGTTAGCTGTAATTAGTAGGTGTACTTATTTATTATAAAAAATTAACTTAAATTTATCTTTGCTTTTGATCATTATTAACCCGTAGCCCATAATAATATTATCTCTTTGACCACTAAATTTAACCTATAATTAAGTTCAATGATCAATTTTATTATTTAAAAATATTTACCACACGTAAATATTCATAGGCCATTTTTTTAAGGAGAAAAATGTATTATACTTATGAAAATTTTCTTATACATTTTTTGAGAAAAAATAGTAACTAAAATTTACTACAAAAATTACATAATTCAAATACATTGTATTTAAAAATAAGTAAAAATAACCAAACAAAACAAAATGCCACTATGCGAGGTCGAAGGCCACCTCAATTTAAAAGAAAATGAGATTGAATATTTTGATTCCCAGCCTCCTATTTCTTTCCGGAGAATGTGTATGTCGTTCCCGGCGTTACACAATCTCGTGCCGAACTGTCTAAGCTTGGCGCAGCGCAGAATTTCTTTATACACAGATTCGGATACGGGAATAGGCGAAGTAGTTTTTTTTTTTTCCAGAAGCAGGGAGATCGGCACAGCTCCCAAGGTTTACTCCCTCAGATGGGTTGTCATCTGTAGACTGACGGATATCATCAAGCTGGAGAGCCGTCGACCTTTTCAATATCCGTGAAAACGTCAGCGAGACGCCAGTCCTCCAGCGTCCTTCTGAGCGGGGGGAAATAATAGGTGATTTGAAATTAATAGTTCAGAAAAATGATTTTTGGGACCGGGATTCATCACGCACGGTTACCACCATTTTTTGTATACAAATATATACTTACGAATTTTAAAAATAGAACACTAAATCATGATAAAACATAAATATCCATCTAAATATTGAGCAGAGTAAACAAAATAATAAACAGTTAATTATTTTTATAAAAAGAAAATACAAAAATAACAAGCTGTTGATATAAAAATAAATAAAAGAAGAAATTGATTTCAATATTTAAGAGAATATTGAAATTTTCAGGGAAACTAGATCTCCGTAAATTCATACTTCCCTCTGGCAAAGGGCGACTATTTTCTCCAAAAAATTACATATTTACACAGTCATGTGTTTTCTATATTTTTTTTTGTCTGTTCGTTTTTGCTCCGTTATATATATGTGTGTGTGTGTGTGTGTGTGTGTGTGTGTGCGTGTGCGCGCGCGCGCGCGCGCGTGTGTGTGTGTGTGTGTGTGTGTGTGTGTGTGTGTGNCCCCTCTCACCTTCATGGTAGCCCTGAAGATAGCTTACAATGTAAGCTTAAATGTTGGCAGATAATTAAAAAATACACATTTTTTTTAAATTGTGGTTTTTGGATCTACCTTCATCGAACCCCAATAAATAAAACATCTACTAATAATCTCAGCATCAGATCAAAAACTCTCCATTTGAATAAATGATTTACTTTTCTATGGAAACTTTTATATCAGGAATTTTTTATAATATCTTGAGCCTGTGATTGGCCTGTTATAAATGTATAACACAATTCACTACTAACCATCTGTACTGATTCCTTTAATTCTTTGAAGACTTTTTGATAGGGAAGAGTAGAAACATATCCCTTTTTAGTGATGAGGGCTCTGAGAGCCTCAACCACCTCCTGTTTCTTCTTACGAGCAGCCATACTGAGACCAGTTGTCAGGATGTTCACATCTATCTTCCCTGAAAGTGGGTCAGTTGCTGACTGCTTCAGTGCCTCTCGGTGCAACCTACAAGATTGCTTCCATTAATGAAAGAATATTAGCACCATAGATTCAAAATCAGATCCATATAATCAATAGAAGAGGAATAGATAGCTCAAATCGTATTATTATAAATTAAACTTTTAAAAAACATGACCGTAAATCCTATTGTTTTTTCTTAGACAATCTAGAGTAAGCCTTTACCATCCGTAGGAATAAACTACTCCGCACCGACGAAGGGTGAGAGATTTTTTTGTGTGTGGGCTGCACTCTCTATCCCACCTGTTCTTGATCACAATTAATTTTAATTAACTCGCAGCCGCGAGTGCTTCATTTCCTATATATACTTTATATGCACAAAACATTGAATAACCTTTGGTCGTTTGTCATTTTATTAAAATTTTAAAAATGGTTTAAAATAGTCGTAATTTAAAGTAGAATATTTTGAAGAAATTTTGTGCTATTGGATAATTTTATTAAATAAATAAAAAAATACTATTTAGATAGCGTGTGCTATCTTACTTCTCTCCTCATTGCAATCTCCAGCAAGTACGATCAAATTAGTATTTTACTTATTTTTTTGTTCATCGAAAGATGAATTAAAATTATGCTCTAGAAATATGCTGATTTTACGTTTTGTAACGGAATCAGCTTATTAGCACAGGTCGTTGGTTATTTTATTAAAATTAACTAATGATTTAAATCAGC
The DNA here is from genome assembly GCA_000696205.2 of Oncopeltus fasciatus. Taxonomy (NCBI): domain Eukaryota; kingdom Metazoa; phylum Arthropoda; class Insecta; order Hemiptera; family Lygaeidae; genus Oncopeltus; species Oncopeltus fasciatus. The sequence continues at coordinate 281,514 of KZ807345.1, read as the reverse complement.
CTTAATTTAAAAATAGAAAAGTTCTGTGATATTGGATTTTTTTATTAAATGAAAATTTAAAAGAATTCTATTTGGTTTAATCAGTTTTTTTTTTATCCTCGTATCCTTTGTTTAGCATGAATAAAGCTATGCTGTGCTAAATACCTTATTATAATTACATTCTTAAAGTGCTTAAGGTAAATTTCAGGGAAGTTAATTTGTGTACTTTTTTTCCGACTAATTAATAATTAGTCTATATCGGTAGGGTTTGGAAGGGGTTGAGGGGTAGTAAGCCTCTTTAGAGCTGAGTAGACAATCGATAGCTCTTAAATGGGGAGAGAGACAGAGGAACAACTTGGAAGTCCGCTCACACACAGAGCTCGACTAATGCCGAGTTAAGGGGGTAAGAGCTGATCGAGTAGGACACCTCCTGAATCCCCCAGCGCCTTTATCATCCCTCTGCCTTTTTCGGGACAACCCCTTGCCAACCACAAGTAATCAGGATAACCAACCCTCTTCTCGTACTGTCATCCTTCACACATGCACAACGCGTGGAGCAAGTCTCTCCTACATACTTAATTCCTTTATTGGTTTTTCCGGTAAGGATCTCACGAACAGACTAATTACGATGGATTTGTCGCGGGGTGGGGGATTAACCAGGTGATCAGCAAAGTCAGTCGACAATACTCCATTGCTATTGAACTGATGCTTCTTCGTAGATTACATACCACCCCTAGTGAAACTATCAGTCATAGACTGTAATCTTCAAAATAAAAAGTTCCTCGAGGAAAATTAGCAAAATTTTCAGTAGATTTCTCATGCGGGAACGCCATGGTAGCTCAGGACGGCAATCCTGACTGAATCCCGCCCAGTTCAATATTATATTTATAAATGAAAGCTTCTCCTGAACCATGAATGTTTAGAATGTAGACAGAGTTTGGCAAACTGTAGACAGACCCTCCCTCAATGACCCTAAGGGAGGCTAACACTGTAAATAAATAAATAAATAAATATTTCTCATTTACCACTAAAGACTGAAATAGATAAGATACATTAACTGGATTTATTTTAATAAGCTGGCTGAAAATTATAGAGAAAGTGCAAAGATTAATGTAGTAAAATGAGTTTTGCTTATAAAATGTACAAGGAATAAGAGTAAGTAAATAAATTTTTCACCTGATAATCAGGAATATTATGAAGACTGTAAAATTTGGCCCTCATCAGCCCCTCTCATATAATTTTAGCTAAAAATATATTTTAAAGTCAAAAGCCAAAATATTGTATTTGTTGCTAATAAGGGAATCACATTGCACTAAAAATAACATTCTTATTTTAAGTTTTTCAAAGTATAGAAAATTTGAAGCTGTATTTTATACATAATTGACTGATATTTTTTTTGTTACACAATTAAATTAAAATATATTAGAGATTTTTTGATTTTGTCTCACTAAATACCATACCCCTTCAACTTACAGCCGTTAACGAACTCATCTAACGGCTCAATTTTGCTTCTTTATTTTAAAACTGGTGGCACTAGAGGGCACAGATACACACACACACACGTGTATATATCTCTGTGTGTGTGTGTGTGTGTGTGTGTGTGTGTGTGTGTGTGTGTGTGTGTGTGTGTGTGTGTGTGTGTGTGTGTGTGTGTGTGTGTGTATTCATATTTAGGTTTTTCATCCATATAGTTATTTCTCCCCATTTCACAAACCATCGATTGAGTGCGTTACATCATACTTGGGAGAAGTGGGTCTGATTAGGAATAGATTATAGTGTAATTTGGGCTTTGAAGAAACGATAACATTATAATATAAAATATAACTCACTGTCACTGGTATGTTCAGCAGTGAACTACAAATAATGAAGATTAGCAATAATATTTGAGAGAGTAACTGAAAAATTTAAGCGGCACCCACTCTTAATAAATACATTAAACGGATCCTATAAGTAACGCTATTTTCACATATTAATTGACTGTTGCTTAAATTTAGTAGAAAGAGGAGAAACAAAGTCACAGAAGAATATAACTAATTCCTGTGTGTTCTTTTTGTATAAGATAAAATTTATGAAAATTATAATAGAAGTACAATATAATGTATTTGTAATTTATGTGTAATAAAGAATTTATTTTGAATACATCACAGATTGCTGAACCACAGGTCCAGATAACCAATAGAAAACGAAATAACTCTTTACAAAATATTAATTAGACCTATCTGGACATATGGTATTGAATTGTGGAGCACAGCAAAGCCATCAAACATTAGATGTATCCAGGGGTTCCAGTCCAAAGTACTTCGCACAATCCTTAACCCTCCTCCCTAAGTATCCAATAAAACCATCCATTCTGACCTGCAAGTACCTTTTCTTTCCGAGCTCATCCCCTCCAGGTTTGATAAGTTCCACACAAACCTCTAAGGACATCAAAATCCTCTAGTCCTCTCCCTCGCATCCCACGTTCATCTCGACCACCCTCCCCGACGCCTCAAGTGGAGGTGGCCAAGGGACCTCCTACTCCAGCCAGTTATTTGAAACATCAAGGGAGTGAATGCACTGGCATTCTTCACTCACTCCTTGACTCCTTGCATAGTCCCTTCTTATCCTAGGATAAGGAGAAGATGGGTGCCGGATAAGCTATCGCGGATTAACCTGGGCTCCTCTCTGTGGACGGGTTACGTCCCGGGCAAGGACGACAATGTACCTCTTCAAAAATTATAATATATAGAAAATGTACAGACTAATTTTTTTTTAAATAAAGAGTTATATATATAATTTGAATACATCCTAAGTATGGATTTTAAAAATAACTCAGAAGGGTGAGCATTCTTCTCAATATTTACCCCTAAAGGGGAAGAAACTCTTAACCGATTTTTTCTGTAGAAGTGAGGGGGGAGGGGGTGCCAAATGAAGTTCCTCAGAGTTGTCATTAATTTATTACCTAAAAGGTTATTTCCACCACCAATGAATATAGAACTATCATACCTTCTATTATCCGTCTTCATTGGTTTCTGCAAACCATCGCTCGCCAACAGAAGAAGGTTTGCAGATACCAATGAAGATGGATAATAGAAGGTATGACTAATTTATTATGATTGTGAAATCAGTTGGGTGGTATTTTTTTAGATTTTACATTGTTGACTTTTTTTTATATAAATTTTATTGAAATGGTGTTCTTATTAGAATTAAAAAGTAATCAACATTTTGCTGCATTAAGAATGAATTAAATATAATTCGAAACATCGGCCAAAATGTTTTATTCATATTGTTTTGTTCACCTTTTTACCAATATCCACATCACACAGCATACAAAATTAACTTTTAATCATTAAAATATATTATTTGAATCTAGATGTGACAAATATTTACATAACGAATCGATTAGTTTCAAAGAATAAAAACTAATGTTAATTATCGATATTACTTCTTTTTTTTTGTTATTTTCATGTAATTGTTTATTAAGTTCTAACAATAATTAAAATAACTTAGGTATTGTAATAAGAAAAGTTATCTGAGATGGCGAATGGAAATCTTCTATGGAATTTGAATTATATAAGAAGTTCATATTTCCTCTTTAGAGATCTTCCCTACATTTTAATATTTAAAGTTAAAAGCTCATCTCTAGCTTTTAGCATCCATCTAATACCAAGGTTTAAAAGTTGTAAGTTATATTAGGATTATGCTGCGCATAACTTTGCAGTTGAAGCTTCTTCTTAGCAGAGTTAGTGTCACGGAATTCTTTATAAAACTTTAAAAATTTCTATCTGCTTAGTTAGAGAAGAGGGCTTGTGATGATAAAAAAAAAACAATAATAAAAAAAATAAAATAAAATAAAAGTCCCATATAGAACCAAGAAGAAAATAACATGTTAAGGGTGTGTTATGGGCTACGGGTCAGCAATAATAATAGTACAAAAATAAATATGTTTATGTACTATAAAAATAATTACACCTACTAATCACAACACAATAACATCTTCGTTATTGTTAGCTTTGCAAAAAAAAAATCATAGAAAAAAATTGGTGTCAAATGTTATTTAAAAATATTTATAATCAATAACATTTTTGTTTTAAACACGCATGTTGAGGAAGTAATTCAAGTATTTTTTTTTTTTTTTTTTTTTTGCGTGTTAGCCTTCCATTCAACCACTTAGGGTCATGGAGGAAGGGGCTATCTACAGGTTGCCACCCCATTTTAAACACCCATGGCTCAGGACAAGCTTCTATATTATAAATAAAAGATTGACCTGGGAGGGATTTGAACCCGCGGCGTCAGGATCCCCTGAGCTAGCCTGGCGCCCCTATGTTCTACCTTAATTTGAAACTTTTTATATTTATTTTGTAGCTATTCTCTAAACACCTTCAGCGTCCTCATTTATGAGTAAATAAAGACGAAGAATAATATTCTATAATACATTTGTTCAACTTTGTTTCACACTATATAATTTTATTTTTCTTGTTTAATTTTATCGCATATATATATTCTTATTGATATTATGCAATGTTAACTATTTAAACAAACTTACTGTAATAAAAATGATAAAATATTACATCATTAGGTCACTTAAAAGTAACAAATCAGTTTCCAAAACGAAGAATACTTTCCGTAAATAAAAATAGATATGTTATTACACTTTTTTCTTTCTTTGTATGGTAATTAAGTATAATGCTTTATTGCACAGTAACATTTACAGCAATTCAAGTGTTTATTAATTAATCGCTTTATCATTATGGTGTAGTAAAGTTCATATTGAACAATGTTCAATAGTTTCCAAATATAAGGTAATGACCACGACTAATGCATGTATATACGTCCATTATTTTATAATAGGAACGTATATGTAAAGTATTTAAAAAAATTGAAAATATACGCTTTCTAAATGGCGAGAGTAGGCAAACATTGCAGCGAATACACAAAGCCCGCTGTCTTCATTGAAGATGTTAGTCTGTAGAAGAACGATAATGAATTGTTTTATTGAGTCTTTGTATGAAACGATGGAGGGCGTGTGGGAGTCACTATGAAATATTGCCGGTTTTCACAGGTGTGGGGNATTTTAATTTTAATTAATACAAAAAATTACGTGGGATTAAATACCACAAAAAAACATTTATAAAATTAATCTTCTAAAGTTTATATTCCATACCATTTTTTCTAAACGCGATTGTAGAGAACTCCCCCCTCTCTTCCTTTCTGGCTTGTCTTGACGAGGCTTACATTCATTCATTGCTCACGTCTTACATTCGTTGCTCCCCCCGACTTGTAAATTAAATTCAGTAATTCACTCTTATCTCGTTTTTAACGAAGCATGGGAAATCTGCTAGGGCTTCGCAGCTCCGATGAAATTAATAGTATCATAAGCAAATGTTAAATTCAATAACAATTTGAAATAAATCAATTAATCAATAAGGCGACAAGAGAGTTCATGTAGAGCGAGTATAATTCAGGAGTAAGGTCAGTTGGAAGGTTCTGGATCCTGGCCAATGGCCTAACTCCAGCCTGAACGACTTCCGATACATTTACCTGGGAGGACACAACCTGCTCTATAAAGATTTATGGAGCTCCAACCTTTGATATTTTCCAATTAATAAAGAGGGAAAGGGCAAAGTTTAATTATCCAGAAAATCAATAGGAGAAAATTAAGAGATTCAATCACTATCCATTTAGTATATCCTAGCAGAATCACTCCGATTTGTGAAATTGAAAACAAGTATTAAAACATAGAACCCATATATAAATCACAAGTTCTTATATTTGACGATAGCATAAAATAATCATTTAGTTAGAGTCAACTAAAAAGTGTCAAATATTTTAGCGATCACAAAAATTTTCATTTGGAAACAAATTATACAATTCTAAGATGATTTTAGTTGGGGTTCGGTCGAGGTAGATCCAAAAAACACAAATTTAAAAAAATGTATTTTTTAATAAAGGATTATCTGCCAACGTTTCGGCTTACATTGTATGCCATCTTCAGGGCTATCATGAAGATAAGAGAGGACGTCCTGTCCCTAAGTTCACGTTTCCATGACTGAACATTATGAATTTGTTTTGAGTTATGAAGTAGAAAAGGGAGTGGGGGTAGCAGGTACAAGGCAGGCGGAAGGTGTAAATGGAAAGCGGCCTGTTACAAGAGAGGGCAATAAAAGGACAAAGGAAAAAAAGGGAAGGGTATTACTGGGAATAAGTGACTTTGGAACTGAGAAAAATGTTTTGACAGGTTTATTGAGACGGAGGGTTGTTGGTTTTTAAAATGTTAAAAATGTTAGAATAAGTTGAGGAAATTTGTTCTATGTCTGTTCTGTCGTTAACTGGATAGTGTTGTAAGTTGATGTGAACGGTTTCAGACAAAAGACGTTTGTGTTGGTAGGGTTCAGTGGAAAGAAT
>KZ807345.1:247077-264856 GCA_000696205.2 Oncopeltus fasciatus | reverse complement strand
AGGTCACACGAACCTTACTCATATACACCTAATTAACAAAGATCTGCCGCCTAAGTGTAATACCTGCCAAGTTCACCTAATAATCCAGCACATCATAGAGGTTTGCCCTCTATGGCAAGAAATATGGCAGAGTGCCTTGGGAACAACCCCTCTACAGTGGATGGCTTGTTAAACTTTCTTAAAAAAGCAGGTATAGCCCGGAAAATCTAAATTAAAGAATGAGATATTATTTATTATTTTAGTTAATAATAATTTATTTATTAAAATCTATTAAATATATAATAATATTGAAATAAATAAAAAATCCATTAATTTAGGTTGTTATAGTGGGTGAAATAATCCTGATTCCTGTATTTTATTAACTGATTTATAGTGGACATATTAGGGGATGTTTATAGGGCGTAATAACCTAGAAGTTGATTGCCCTACAATCTACTACTACTACTACTAATACCCTACTCAACATGGATTTATAGTGGACATATTAGGGGATGTTTATAGGGCGTAATAACCTAGAAGTTGATTGCCCTACAATCTACTACTACTACTGAACATATATTAATTTCAGGTCAACGTTATTTTAGTCAAAATTCCTTATATCAAGAAAAAAATCGTAACGGTTTGGCAGACTCTATTTCCTAATCCCCACCGATGGGGTATTTTCAATCTTCACAACTGGACAGAAAAATGAGCTTTTAACTTCTTCTGTTTAGGCTTCGGGGACTACAGATCCTTTACTTAAAACGGATCTCAAAGTATATTTCTTCATCAGTGGGATCCGATTTCTATAGGCTCGGCCACACCGGGGAGAGGCAAACCTCTCCTTGATGGCGAGAGGAGGAAGTCAATCATGAATATGGGATTTGGAGTTGCGGCACTGGCCGTCATTGTAGCTCAAAGTCATAGAGCAATATATAGCTAATTACAAGATGTATGTACTCCCTTACATAATGTAATAAATAAATAAATAATTAAAAAAAAAAAAAGAATATGGGATCCAGGTCACACGACGTCCCCTCTCGCCTTCATGAAAGCCCTGAAGATGGCTTACAATGTAAGCCGAAACGTAGGCAGATAATTAAAAAATACACGTACTTTTTTTAAATTGTATTTTTTTTTATCTACCTTGTGGTTTACATTTAATTCAATCAATTCAAATTTTGAATAGGTATAAGAAATAACAATGCCTAAATAAAATGAAAATAACAATAAATATAGGCATTCGCTTAGTTAACACAATTTCTTTTGATACAGTATTCCTAGATTTAAAAGTTAAACTTTTCAGTGTAATATTAAACCCGCCCAAATTTTCCTTCTAAAAAAATTCTCCATCAACAAATATGATAAGGCATAAGTAATTCCTACAGAAGTTACAATACAGTATTAGTCAGCCTGAAATGACCTCCTTGTATCATATATGTCATCAGGAAGTTCCCAACGTCAGCCTAGCGGTGTAACTCATAGGGAAAGTGTATCAAAGTATAACTCGTTATCAGTAACCGATATTGGAAAAGTCGCAATATCTAACTCCCACAGCTTCCCTGGAGAATTTACAAACTTTTCTTCCGAACCCCCCCCCCCAGAGGAAAAGAGCCCAGATTGGCCTTAAATCTTCAAGAAGTTCTTCCCATAACCGACTTAAACTAACATAAATATGAAGACCTTCGGATAAGTATAAAGACTACGGTTTATGGTCATTTTTTTGTACGTATAAAAAAGGTTAGCGTTTTAAAATATTAAAAAATTTGACTAGTTAAAAACCAAAGATTCCCCATATTTCATAGGGATAGACATAAATTTGAGTTGTAAACAAAATTTAATTTACTAATCGGTAACACATATGACTACTAAGCTTTGTTTTAGACTGGCCTGGAAGGGAGAGTGTTATAATCGTTTATTCCTTCCGCCACGAGCGATTTTCGTAAACATTTTGAAGAACACAAACGTTCGATCGTGGCTGCAATATATATTAATCATGAACAGGTGGGATATAGAATGCAGTGGACACACAAAGAGAAAAAAATCACAAGGAGCAAAATTTTCGAGGATCTCTCGCCCTTCGTCAGTGAGGAGTGAAGGGAGACTCTTCTGACAGTAAGGAGTCTCTCTTCACTCCTCATTGACGAAGGGCGAGAGATCCCCGAAAATTTTGCTCCTTGTGATTTTTTTCTCTTTGTGAGTCCACTGCACTCTCTATCCCACCTGTTCTTGATTAATATATATAATATAATTTTAAACGGCCCATAGTTTATGCTTCTCCGAGGTAGGATTGGTGAAGATCTACTAAAAAAAATTTTTAATCGCGTCAAGGTTAGTACCTAAGTACGTAGATAGCTTAAGGAAATCTGTTTAAAAACCCAGTGGTGAAACACGTGTTACGAATGTGATAATTCCGTATCTAAGAGGTTTGGGCAGCACAAAAGTGACAAGTTTCGCGCCTTGCGCTGATGCCTCTTCATTTGCTTAATTTTTTTTTTTTTTTTAAGTTGTAACAGGTGAAATATAAACCTCCCAACAAGGCTAGGTCAGAACTAAAAAAAGTCTAGATGGGAAGGTTATCCAATGTTTCCTAGGGAATCACTTTATATACCAATGAGCTAGGCCTCAACCCTCCTGAGGATTAGGCTGTGTTATCTCTCTCTACAGCTCAAACCCTCCAGGGAGTACTCTGTGTTCTTCAAAAAAAAAAATTTTTATCTAAATTATTTTACTTTATTTTTTCTTAATCTGGAAGGATTTTATTTAATAAAATGAATGTGGGTGGCTTAGGATTAAATAATCCCTCCACATTTTTTCCTTGATAAATAAAGAACAAAATTTTACTGAACATTTTACATTAATGCCTATTGTTAGTGAAAATAATTCTGTTATAATTATAGCTCATATGATTTGCAAATTTATTATATGTTACTTACCTAATGTAAAGACAAGTTCTAAGAAATGGTATGGGTCGCCAGGAGATCCATATGGGTCTCCCAATCCTGATACTGAAGGTTCAAATACCGCCCAGGTCAATATTTTATTTATAAATAAAAGCTTGTCCTGAGCCATGGGTGTTTATAATGTGGTAGACAGCCCCTCCATCCATGACCCCAAGCAGTTAAAAGGGAATCTAACACTATAAATAATATTTAAAAAAATTAATAATAGGAAATGATTCAGTAAAGGTAGCACTACCTTGACAGAACCCTCCCCCCCCCCACACAAAAAAAAAACAACTACTAATAGTCTCTACAGTCAAAAACTCTCCATTTTAAATGATTTATAGTTATTATACTAATAACTAAACCTACTAATACCTTGTTAATTAAACAATAATAAAGCTTTTATATGAATATTACTTTTCAATTTATAATTTTTTTTAGCAAAGAAATCGTACAGAACATAATCTTACTATTAATCCCTTTCATTAAAAGCCATTTAAGGCACTTTCAAGGTCACTGTCTTATCCTTAGTACTCCCATCTAGAAGTTGTACACTAGAGCCGACCTCTGACTGTGCTAAACTCGGGTAGCCAACGACCAGCTCAATACTGAGGATAAATAACTGATCTTGAATGCATTCTAAAATGCTTTTAATAAAAGGAACTAACAGTAAAGGCTCTTGACCTGTTTATTTCATCCCTTTGACAATATAAACCTCCAACAACCAACTAAAGAAGTAGGAAATGGTAAAATGTTCCTACAAACATGTGGTTATGGTTATTGACACTTGAAATAGCTCAATTAAATGAATATCTAGTAATCCATTTCTTATTAATGTTAAAAGATAATGATTTCAGGAGAAATGATGCAGATACATTAAGATAATGTATACAAAATTGTTTTATTTATTATATGATTTTAAATAATTGTAATATTCATTTGTTTTACTTATATATAATTTATAAGTAATTTAAATTGAGTTATTACTTTTTTTTTTTAGAAATTTTTTAACATTTTACTTGTGCAAAATGAAATTACAATATTAAATCATCATTTACTTGAACATAAATGGGTTGATTGTAAATAAATATGAACTGCATTGTTCACCGCATAATGATAACTGTCAAATATTATACAGCCAAGAAGTAAAATTTAAGCCTAACCCAAGTTTTTCAAAAATAAATTTTTTAGTTGATAGAAATGATAGTATTGGAGGATTAATAACATTCAGGGAGTATCAATCCTTTTAAAAATTAATAAAACCTGTGCACCATTAAATATAGCACCTATTTTTCAATTGGGACAAAAACAAATTTTCAATTTTTTTTTCTATTAATTTGAAATTTGATTTATCACCATGGTAAACCTTTACTTGTGAGGAATTCCAAAATGTCAGGACAGTTCAGCATTTTTAAATGAAGAGCATTCTTGTCAATTTTCTTTTGCATCCATTTGTTTTATCTTTTTATCCTGAGAACTCCCAGCAATTAAAATAGCTGTTAATGTAACATTCCAAATAAAAATTACATCCTGACATGTGGGATGAGTTTGACACTGCTGAATACATCAGTAAGAGAGTACAACTCGACTTACCATATGACATAAGAGAATTCCAGAGAAATTAACATTTTTAAATTCCTAGAGATGAAAAAATTAATACATTCAATCTATTTTTTTTTTCTTACGGATATGTGATTGTGAGTAATATATACACATATTTTTCATATATAGATTTAAAATTTCTTTAATTAAAAATTTAATTAACAAAGTTTGTTCCTTTTTTTTAATAAGGAAATAATAAGACCTTAGATTTTTTACTTTCATTCACTATTTCATCTAACTCGGTATCAACAACCTTTCTTTCTTTTTTTTATTAGTATTCTTAAGTCATTCTGGGCAGAGTGGTGGTACCGATAGATATGAATACAGGAAAGTAAGATTTAAATCAAAGTCAGTAAATAGTAGACTTCATTCAACTTTATGGCCAAGAATTTACATTCTGCAGTACCCTAAATATATCTTCACTTAATGCCGCCAATGTGGATCTCAAGGGACGAAAATGTTTTTTCAGCAAAGAAATTGAACAATATTTGTATAAAATTTCCAATCCTATTATATTTAGTTTATAAAACACCTGTTTTCTTAGTAGGTGGGATGGGATGGTCTGGGTTACTAGTGACTGATGCTTTTAATTTTTTATAATAAGGGAGATACTTATATGCTGCTAGCTGGTGTCCAATGTCTTCAGTTTTTTTATTTTGTGTCTTAAATTTTTTTGGTATCCTTTTCTTAAATTTACTTAATTAAGAATGGTAAATTGCATGAGATCGTGTGCCGCACATGAATAAAGAGTAACAAGGCTCATAAGTTAATGGAATATTACAATATCTCGTATTTTCTTGCCATGTTTTATTTTTTAAGAAGAATTAAATTGGTTTCTTATTTGCTTGTTGATTATTGCTTTAAAAATAATTTATACATTTAATAATTTTCTTTTTGTTCTGCACTTCATTTTTGAATGTAAATTTAATTTCTGTAAGAGTAAGGAACATTTCAAGAATTAATATTTCTGAATTATTTAAAAATTAATTCCTTGAAATTTAATTATAGATAATTAATTTATTATTTAACAATATGCCCATTTAAATTCATAATTTAAAAATAGTCGAGCATCCACTCCCTTCTTTTCTTCATAATTCTGACATAGCCTTGATGACCAAATGTTTTATTCTAACGTTTATGTAACTCATTTCAATATTTAAAAAAATTTTAAGCTACAGATGAAGCCTCAGATAATGACATGAAACTAATAAAGCAAAATTATTTTAATTTTAAATAATAATGCTTCATATGTTTACATTAATAATTACTAAAAATAAACCAAGGGAGATAATTGTTTAACGTCTTTAAAAAATAAACATGTTTAAAAAAAACTTCATGAATGCCTCAAGCAAAAATGAATAAGAAACAGTGCAATACTCTCCAACGTACATGTTATATTACAAAACTGATATTCAATTTGATCTGTGTGAACCTTTTAGCTGGTATATCAATATTTAGGAAGGATACATAAATATTCATTTGGTCATATATTCATTCCCTGAATTCTCCTGAAGATTGAATCAATTGTTTTGGAAGTTTTATTCATTAGAATAATTGTCACACTTAAATTTCAATACCTATGTATTCTAAGAAATGGTAAAAACTTAAAGCAGATTTAAAACTTTTTTTTCTTTAATTTGAGTTATTAGGTTATTTTTTTTTTTTTTTTAGCTTCTTTTTTTAATTTTGGTATAATTGTCTACACTGTACATTAAAGATTGCTGTGTGTTAGTTCTTATCACTCACTTGAATATCAATAGCTATGTCTTGCAAAGTATTTTGAAGCTTTGTACCAACACTGTATGCTTCTTTTACAGGCTCATTTGACCATCCACTTTTAGATTTTTCTGCTTTCCCAATAGTTCCAACTTTTTATTTATTCTTAAATATAAAGCATAAATAAGGTTGATCATAGCAGCCCAGACCGATTCTAGGTGTCTGCCTTTTCTCAATCTATCCTGTGTCTCTATTCTAACTTTTTACAGCAACAGGAATTCTTTCATCAGGAAAATACAGAAAGGAGAACCCCTGGCCCTGCTCTAAAAAAATGATTTGTGGGAGGCAGAGAAGCTAACTGAATTGTAGATTAACTCATTCATTATTGACCATCAACCAATATAACATATGAAAAATTTTGGATGCAGAAGACATTTCAAGAGTTCAAATACATCACACTTCTCAGTTTTAATATTATTTACCTCAAAGATACCTTGATAAATCAAAATTTAAAGGAAAACCTAACTGTTTGAATTGGGTTTTATGTAAAATCAAGAATTTATGCTACATTCATATTTGTCTCCACATTTTACAAATCTGTAATTCTCTCCTTTGTTTGAAAGAATTTCAATTGAAATCTAGACTCACTTTTGAATCTCACTCTTATTGGTTGCTTTAACTTCAGATCACTCTTGACTCTAATTTATCTCTCTTGGGAGAGTCCAGCTCTTGCTTTACTTATAATCATATTTCTTTTCTTATGATCTAAATAGTCTTTTGATATTTTAGGAGGAAGATATAAAATCATGCCAAGGGGAATATACATAACCAACATTACAAGACAAGATGCTGGAGTTTATCTTTGTAGGGCTTTCCAAGTGACAACTCAAAGCAGCACAGTCAGAGATCGCCTAATACAACTGCATGTACATCGTGAGTATTGAAAATTCTTTATCACTAAGGGGGTAGGAAGTATTAAGCTGGTGAAATCATCGATTTATGTTTCAATGAAATCTACTCCAACCCATATAAGGCAGGCTTAATCACAGTAACTCCTATAATAAATTTAAAATGCTTCAAATTACTCTTCTTTTAACTGTAAAATTTTTACAAATTTTAATAAATTTCATAAAACCTCTCCCTATCCAATATTGGTAGATTTTCACTACTTCAACTCTGATAATAATTTAAAACTCTTCTCTCTATAATTTATGAAACCCCAGACAAGTCAGCCCTTACCATTTGCAATGTAATCAGCTCCCTTACTTCTTCTTTTATCTTAACTTAAACACAAACGAAGTATGAGTCAAAACTTGATCTGTAATCATAGATTAATTCAGGGTGTCATACACAAGTCACATTTAAGTGGCAGCCTTCCCTAATCTTTTATTTTTTTATTGAAATAAACACAGCTGTTTTTCTTCACCTATTAGGCTTTTTAAATTGTATTGCATTCAAGTAATCCTGACCATTTCTGCAGCATTAATATTAGTTATAATCCACCACATAGAAGTGTAATCTGTTCTTAATTGTCTGTTTTTTAAAAATATCCAACTAAACCTTTTGATGTTGAGGAACATAGCAATGACAGCAGTCCTTTGGAAATCTTCTAATTTTGGTTTATTTATTTCTAATTAAACTCATTCATTTCTTTTTCTAGAATACCTTTTAGAAATTTGATTTTTCAAATATTATTTTTAAGAAATGTCTATGATCTACCTCCTAGATCCAATATATGATCCATAAGTGGCAGTGTCATTGTTGATCTCATTGAAAGGGGAAAAGTATTTAACTAGTGGTATCTATATAAATAATAACTGCAATATTAATAATTTTCTTACAGATAATCCCACTTGGAGGACACCTTTAGTCCATGGTGAAATGGAAGATGGCAAGGTTTATGGCTACAAAGGTGGAATAGCAAATTTAACTTGTGAAGTTGATTCTCAACCAGAGGCAGAATTCACTTGGACAAGGAACAATCAGTCAGTCGATCCTTGCTTCAGAATAATCAATGATCCCAATAAATCAGTATTGCAGGTATTTGATATATCATGTACAAACTACAATCACATGCACAAGAACACACACATACATATGCACATATTTTGATTAAAACTTAGTTACTATATTAATAAGTATATAAAAACAAATAGACAATGAAGTGTATCAATAAAAAAAACTATATTTACTATAACAAATTAATGCTGATGATTGTCGGCAGTAAATAACTACACTTTAAAATAATTAGAAAATAATGAATATTCATTTATGAATTATATAAAAAATACAACTTTTAAAAAATCAACAAACTTTTTTTATAAATAATATTGTGAGTTGGTAACATAATTTTATTTTGAGAATATGAATAATGGCAAAGCAACATATTCCACCATTTGGGTTTAAAAGACAACTAGGAAAAATATAAATACAAATCAATTGGAAAGTATTTCTAATCAATTTCAGAATCAAAAATAAATGTAGCATTTAGCTTCTTTTTGTCCATATTTATAATTGTAAAAAACTTTCTATGGTATTAACAGAATAAAATAAGTCTGAAGTAAAGTGTAGAAAATATGCAATTTGAACAGAGGAAACTAATGATAGAAACTAATCCATCGCAATATTATTAGACAAGTATAACAAATAACACTGCCATATTAAACATATGCTAATTAGTGTTTTCTTCATAAATCATAAAATAGTGTTAAACTGACATTTTTTCACGGTGTGATTTTATCCTTGTATAAAAAACAAAGCTTGTATTTGTAAAAATACAATCTTTTATAAAACAATAGGTTAAGTAAAATGTAAAGTAATTAATTATAGCAATATATTTACACTTTTAAACATGGGCCTAGCCAGCTATTGGGTTTAGTTTCTTTAACCACCCAAAAATGTAGTTATCATTTTCATGAATCAAACTTGTGAATGCTTTGAGCATGTGAGGTGTCTTTAGCCTAAAGATTTATCTGGATTGCATTAAGGTGGATGGATTGTGGTGAATTTGAATATTCATAAACAAATGAATCTTTATCTTGAGTGATTGCATAATGCCATAATGGTCCAAGTACAGATGTTTAACCATTTTTGTTTATCTCAACCTATTTTTTTTTTTTTTTCAATTCATATTGAATAAAGACCTGATGAGGCAGATTTGAGGTAGAGTACTTTTGATAATGAATATTGAATCCTCAGACTTCAAAGGAGTAGCAAAGTAATCTTGTGTATAAAAACAAGAGGCTCGGGATGAGGTGAATACCCTGCAGAATTCTTGAAGATGGAGAGGAAAATATACTAATCTATTTGGATACAAAAAGAAGCATAAATTCAATTTGGAATGCAGAAACTATTGGGGGATTTCACTATTATCATGTGTTTACAAAGAATTTTCCAACATCCTCTTCAATCACATATACCCTATTTCCAAGCTAGATACAGGAACCAAGACAGATCGACCATTAACCAAGTAAATATGATAAGTAAATATGGGAAGAGGTATTGAGAATAAGCTGCCAACTCACTATGTATTCATTGATTTTATGAGCATTTCTGGCAGGATCAAGCAAGCAAAGCTTTAGGCACTGTATAAGGCGAATGTCCTACCATGTTGATTCAACTTTAAAGTTAACCAGCTTGATTCAAGTCACCTGACCTTCCAAAGCAGACTCTTGAGCAGCCAGACCAAGCTTACTCTATATAAAACCGTAATCTGACCACCTCTCACTTATACCTTAATAAAGCGCCACAAAAAGACCTAAGAATAGTTTTTATTATTACTCCTTATTTATACTTAATTTCTGTACAAATGTTTACAAAAAAAAATATGGAATGGTTTATTTATTTATAAATTTATCTACCTTGTTCATCTATACTAGGAAGTAAACCATTCCCTGGTTGCCCCCCCCCCTGACTTTCAAGCACTTATCTGCTATTCCAAAAATCAGGAGGCCGGACAGAGAGTCAATGAGAAAGTTAGATAGGGAGAAAATAGCTAGTATATTCATTCCCTTAGCAAGTATGACTATGCTGGCCACAATAAATCCTTATTATATCCTACATTTTGAATACATCCTCTCAAGGCATAAGGGAGGGTATTTGGTAGCTTAAGAGAACACTTATACCAAACCCTATCAAAGGCTTAGGCCACAAGGAAGGGATTAGCACTTCTTACAATCACACTCCCTAGTGGGACTTACAATCTATACATTGTCGAGTGCTTGAGAGCCCAAACTCAACAAGAAATGAAGTTCCTCTAATTGCAGATGGGTAAAATTTTCTGCAAGATTTTTTTTCAAATATTTTCCACAAAATTAGAAGGAAGTTAATGGAAAGGTTGAAAGAGGGAAAATTAGGTGGTTTTCCAGGTTTAGAAGAAAATAACAGGGAATTTCAAAAGGAGAGGGTTAAAGAGGTAGGTTAGGAAAACACCTTTGTTTTTGTTTTTTAATTTCAGTAAGTACAAGCCGTAATAATGATTTGATAACCATCGATAATAATTTTTTGTGCTTAGGCAACTGGGAAAAAATAGGCCTTAGGAGGAGGAAGGAACATAAGGAACATTTTGATTTCAATAGAATTGGAATTGTTGTGATTGAGATGTGGGATACTTTTGTGTGAGATGCCAGTTGCTTAGATATGATCAAGTCTAGGATATGAGAAGGGAGAGGAAAAATGGAGAAGGGACAGCGAATTCAAGGCAGCTTAGTCGAGAGAAAACTTTGCAAGTACATCTCCGGATGAGGGATGTGAAGTGAAAAATAGCATTATCCAAAATTGAATGTTTTGGCCATTTGATTAGGATGAATTTCTAAGGGAGGTATCTGAAGAGATCCTTATAGGGCCTGATGAGCTGAAAGCCAAGATTAAGCTGAAATGAATATCAGTATATTGAGTAACAGTATATAAAAGAATCATCCTAGGAATCATTTGTAATCAGTAGAATCTTAGGGTTGAAACCAATTGTGGAAGTTTACTGAGCAATGTACTAATGAAACACAAAACAAAACAAATTCTTAAAATTAATATTTTCCTTATCCATTGAGGAAAGAGTAACTTTGACTTTGAACTAAAGTATTTTATATGAAAGAGGCACAAAATAGATACAAACTTATGACATTTTGGTCTGATGGAAAAATAAAAATGATTAAGGGTTATTGCACAATCTCTTCTAAGTTACCGATGTCCTTAATAAGAATGTTCTGTTTCAATTTGAATTCTTTAAGACAAACTTGAGTAGTCTTACTTAATAAGTAAGCTTCTACTTACTATTTCAAAAAACAGAAAGAAATCTTGGTAGCAGAAGGCTTTGTATCCAATACTATCTGCAGCATTCACTGGGCATTCATTCCGATTGTAGGAATAATGAAACACTTCTTTAAAAAACACAAGAAATGCAACAGCATAATATACAAAATAAATCTTATTGTAACTGAGAAGTAATTCTATCTTGGCCTCTGCACATAAACTAATAATAGAAATTTTACATAAGAACCAGTAACAGTTCTAGTTCCTCATGATGGGTACTGTCTAGCTTAGAACATATTAAAGCTTTATAGACATTGTGCATGGTACATCTATCTGCTCCCCATTTTTTTGTCCCCAAACTTACTAAGTTCAGTTTTCTGTGGACTTTATCTTTTAGTTCTTTAATGTGGGGTACCCATGACTGACTTTTATCAAAAATCAATTCCTTCAGAAAATTTATCTAAATCATCCACAAATTAAAAAACCCCCCCTAGGTATTACCTTCTTGAAATCTTTAACTGATGCAAGAAAAATATTCTTAATAAGGCCACAACCTTGAGGGTGTCCATTTCTTTGTTCACATCTATTTTCCGTTATGTTGCCTTTAAAAATGTAACTACTGATTATCCCAAAACTAGTGAATAAACTCTGAGAGTGAAGCTCAGAGAACTATATATAAAAGAGTCAGAGAACATCTAATTTCAAAAGTACGCTATGTTTTCAAATGTCATATGCCAACTTGGCATGGAAAAATACTGCACCTGGCTGTATTTGGAGAAGAGAGTATTTTAGTTGGGTATATAAATGGACCATTTGGTCAAAGGTCGACTTAATCTTCCCAAAACCTCTTTGCCCTCTAACAAACAATAAAATATTTCTCCAGTAGCCAGATTAGTCGTTTGTTGACTTAATCCTTAAGACTGTATAAATAGCTTTTAAGAGAGGTTGAGCAGTAACTTTTTGCTTGGCATGCGTCTTTTTCCACACTGAAGGATAGATTCAAGCTAAGCTTGTCTCCACTCAGTCAGAAATTAATCTGAAACCCAAATTTAATAATAAATCTGTATCAAATAGTATTTTATTGGAGAGATGTTATTTATAATTTTGTAATGGGTACAATTAGGACCTAGTGATGAACCCTTCTGATTTTTTAAACCTGAGTTTAATTCCCTGTTTGTGAAAGGTTGGATGCTGTATCCACAGAGCATTCATTGTTGCTCTGAAAGTTGATGTAATTTTTAGTTTCCTGTTTTGTACAGAATGGATAGTCCAATAAGAAGGATATATAAATAGACAATTTGTTCTCATATTTAGAGAAACACTAAGAGATATATGCTGGAGAAATTAGTTAGGGGCACCCACATTTCTGACCGAAACCCTAATTATAATTTCTCCAGCATAATACTCAATGGCCAACCTAAATTGTAACAACCAAATAAAGAGTCATTTCTTCATATGCTAAATGAAGAGCCTCCTGGCATCTCACCCACAAGGACATTATACTGATAGGTTGATCAAGCATGCTTATGCTTTATGGCCAAGAATTACCATTAAATGGGCAGAAACCTCAGGGATTGCAGTACATGCCAGTCCAATCGTCCAAAACAGTCTAAAGTGTCATTTCATTCATGGAATATTCAACTAGATCCTTGGCCTAAAATTCACATGGACTTTGTTGGCCCTTTTAAGGTGTGTATTGCATGTTGGTAGCTGATGCCTACACAAAGTGGACAGACATCATTAGAATGATAAATATCACAACTAAGACAACTGTTACAGCATTACTAAAGATAAAGACTATTGTGAGAACAACTTTGGACAATAAAGTTATGCAATAGAGTCCTACGAGAAACTAATTGATGGAGCATGAAGATCATTAGTTTAAATCATGCATGAAATTATCAATTGCTAAAATACAGGGCTTCCTCTTTTGTTATCATAATGCAATTGAAGCTACAACAAAATGTTCATAAGCTGAGCTTTTAGTAGAGAGAAGACTGAGAAATTGATGTCATAAAATTTATTAAATAAATAAATAACTTCTCAAACAAGAAGAGTATCAAATGCTAAGACAAAGACTTGTAAATTTAATAGAAGGAATAGTTGTGCTTATTGAAGTTGTGGTGAGGACTCCAGAAATATCTAGTTAAGTACAATGAGAAGTAATCATGATCTAGTGATGAACAGGACAGTCATACTGGGTAGTTCCAATTGGAAGGAGTGCAAGCAACTCCAGATAGCAGGAATGCTCTCCTTAAGAAAAAGGGAAGAAAATTTGAAATCATTTCATTACTTTATTCTGATCTTACCTCAATTCTCATTCAAATTAGTCAGAGATTTCTATGGTTGACAAGGGAAAAGAGTAGAAGATAATGCATTATGAAAGGGAAAATATAATTTGTTTGTTTTATATGACTATATATAAGTTATTATTAAATACTACAGTTAGAAGAAAGGAAAAGCAATTCAAATTAATAAATGAGTTGGTTGGTTTTTCTGACAGAATATTTTATTTTTTCCAAAAGGAGATTATTAGCTTACCTGACATAACATCTATAGGAAAAGAGACTTGTCAATTACTTGCAAAACCAAATTAATCTATGTTTAATCCGTGAAACTATCAATGAGTTTCATGCAACATTATTATCAATCATCAATTAATGAAGTTTTAATCTTCCAACAATAGTATTTAATATCAATCAATAGTTATAATTAAGTCTATTAGAATTTGAGTGGAGATTTAATTATCAATATATTTATAATTAGGTATATTAGAATTTGAATCTCCATTCATCCATCCATTTAATCGATTGTTTCTGGAATGGGAATTACAGAATGGTGTCAAATTTCTATATAGTAATAAAAACTACTCCTTCTTAAATAATTTATTATGCAAATTATAAACTAAGTTTAGCAAGCATACAACTGGACTAATTTTTTAATGAGAATATGCCATAAACACTATTTATTATGTCTGAATACAATTTTAAAAGCTTAAAAATAAATGTATTAGAATAATTGATATTTTTTTCAGATTCCCATGGTCAACAATACCATACTTGGTAATTATGAATGCCTTGCAGTCAATCCTATAGGTAATATGAAGAAAATTTTTGACTTGCGAGAAGGATCTAGGCCCCCAAAGCCCTCGAAAATATCTGTTGGTAGTGTTGGTGCAACATCTGTTGTCCTACATATAACCAGAGCATCATATGATACTATTGGCTACAGAGTGGAATTTGTTAAAAGATATCCCGATTACACTTTCAGGAACCCTGATTATCAAGATGTATTTACAAGTGAGCATTCTCTTTTTTATATTTTTAATAAATCATAAAAGAAACAGTTTATATATTTAAAGTATGTGTGTGTGTGTGTGTGTGTGTGTGTATAATTCAAGTAATATTTAAGAAAATTGTTAAAATGAAACACTATTCTAAAAATAAAAATAAATTGAAACTATTTATAAAATCTGAAGCTTCAAATACAATTTTTATTTTAGCAATTTGCAAATATTTATACCATGAAAATAATATAAACATTAAGAATCCTGGAATCAATTTACATTTGCAAAGCTAAATGTAAATAATTAATACTGAACTCTCAATTTTCTGCATTTCACCTTATCTAGCCATTGTTAATATTCAAAGCTATTTTTTATTAACCTTGACTTTAATACATAAATTTTTTATATGTCATGAAATTTACTTTGTTTTTGTTTAATAAAGGTAAAGAAATTAATAAACAGTAAAATTACCTTGCAGGTTGGTCACCCTATATTCTTGTTAACCTTACAGAAAATACTGAGTATGTATTCCGAGTGGCATCAAGAAATCGGGCTGGCATAAGTGATTTTTCTGAAGTTTACAGCTTTAAAACAAGAATCCGATCTACTTCAGAAGCAACAAATATAAAAATCAATACTTGGTTTGTATTTATAACAGTTTTATTGATGGCACCAAATATAATGAAAACTCTGATTATTCTTTTGTAATGAAATGAGCTCTGGATAACTTGTGAAAATCTATATCTTTTATTGTGAAAAAATGATTGAATGAGATAACAGAACCAAAACTACATATATATATAATGATGAAAAAATAATGCTAAGGTAAAAGAAAATATTCTGCTAAAGAAGACTCAATCATTAAAATATTGTTCTTTTTATTTTATTATTAACAAGAGATATAAGTTCATATCTAATACAAATGAAATGTTTCTGCTTTCACTGAGTGAATTGTTAGGCATTTAAAAGATACAGTTACTAATTAATTTATTTTGCATTTTTTTTTTTTTTTTTTGCAAAGAATCCATTAAAATATGTCTATATATTTTTTAAAAGAATTTTTCATATTCAAGGACTTAAGAAATTAGTATGAAAAGGCATTCTTCATACTACAAGTTACCTTTTAAATTTAAAATATGAATACTTAATGTAATTTATATAGAATTGAATGGCCTATTAAGTTTTTTAATTAGTTATTATTATATGTTAATTATTAACAATTTCCTGGAGTGAAATAGCAAGCCCAGAAATAGAATTTTTTGTAAATATTTATGATAACTGATTTACAATGAGTAACATCACTCAATATTCTGGTTATTTTAACTAAATAGCTATTTAAATAGTATTTATAAATGTTTTTAATTAATATGAAAAATATTTGTATACTAACAGCAAAAACATTTATTGAATCTTAACTCTTGCTCTAATTGTTGATAAAATTAATGAAAGGTTTATAATTGTTTATAAACATAAGCATAAATGTAAATTTTAACTTGTTAATGTTGATCTGATTGAAATTTTATTAATTCCTATTGAACTTTTAAACCTAAATGACTGGGCATTTCTTCAAATGATAATAATCAGCATAAAATTTCTAAAAACCTTGGAAATTAGATAAATATTGGGAATCTTGGTTTAAAAATTCAAATAAAGTGTAATCTATAAATTTAATTGGATAAATTTCTTCTATGTTGTGATTTTGTATGTGCAATTATTGAAGGTAGAATTAAATGTGTTCAAATGACTGTATAGCTGTTTCTATGCTAAAATAAAAAATATATGTATTGTATCAAAATATTCTGAAATTGTTTTAAATATAGAGTCTAAAAATTTCTTTGTATTTGTTAAATTATATTTATTGCCTTTGTGATTGACAATGTTTTATATTCTATTAAAATTTGGAACTTTTATTGATTTGTTGAATTGAAATTAATAAGCACATAGGATTTTGTGCACTTGTAATGCTATATTTTTCAATCAGCTCATAATAATGACCTCAACTTATCTTCTCACNTATATATATATAATGTTTCAATTTAAATGCTTTAGTGGCATAAATGAGTTGTGTGTGTTTGTGTGTGCCTCCTATATTGATAAAACTGTAAATATGTAATTAATTAAAATTTCATGTGTATAAGAACTGTATTTAAATAAAGAAAAATAAAATACTTCTTATCACAAATGCTCTCTTATTATTCAGTTCAACCAACCCACTACAATTTAAGAGTATGAGTACATTAGATTTATATCCTCAACTTGTTTGGGTTTTTAAAAAGTTAATTATGTATTATTCCAAGGAATTAACACTTACAAAAGTTTGAACTTGTTAAATATATTTATTACACAGGTTGTAAAAGAGTACCTGATGTATGACCTCAGGGAAGTGCACTGAAAGGAGCTTGTCAGGATTGGGGCAAGGAATGGGGGATTCTGTGAGAGCTTGGAACTTTTATTACACTGTCAACGTAATAAGACAACCTGAGGGTGCTGCTGGTGACAATGATCAATTAAATTATTAACTTAATTAATTTAAATTTTTTAAAATTATTAATTACATGATTTATTATGAAAATAGGGTAAACATTAATGTATCCAGCACCAAAACAATCCCAACTGCAAAATTTTTTTCAGAAGGGGTTCAGGGAGGTATCCCCTTCAGATTTTTGTTAAGCAGAAATCTATTTACTGCTATAAAAAACAACAACGTGAGATTTAACTATATCTAGTGACATAGGTTATAGGTGTCTACACTAAGGTTTTCCCATGAAAATAATAAGAAATAACATTAATGACCTATGCTTAGTCATCTGCACTCTCACTGGTCTTTAGTCATCTGGAAGATTCTAGTTTGTCTTTAATTTTGCACTATTGGACATCATTAGGAGTAACCTAATATTTAATTGTTCATTTTAGATACAAAATTGTATTAATTTTGCAAATATCTATTACCATATGTTCATTGGTGTTATGCTAATCTTAAATAAAAAATTAAATATTTTTATAT
>KZ807345.1:226642-238042 GCA_000696205.2 Oncopeltus fasciatus | reverse complement strand
TTTTTATATATTTTATACAAGTAATAGCCGCCATTGGCGAACCAATAGGTGGTTATGTAAGAGTTGACCTTATATTATTAATTTTATCTTTGTAATACTTGAAGGTGTGATTAAATTGATATTATTACATATAGAATATACTTATTCTAGGAATAACATAGTAAGGAGTCTGAGGGGAGGGACTTCCGTGTTTAACATATTGAACTAAATACTAAACTAAAACTAACTTAAGAACTATCTTATACCTAAGATTATTTACAAAGTTTGTTGAACAATTCAAGGAATTGTCCTAAAGGGTGAGAAGGTCAAGGATGGTACCCTTTTCGTTATTAACAGACCACCTCATGGGTAGCATTGGAGAGCTAACTTCTTTGAAGAGAGGATTAGTGCAGTGGCGGAGTCCGTCAAAGAATTTAATGTGTCTCCTTTGGATGAACTCCGTGACTGTTGTTATCTCGAGCTCCTCTTGGATAGTAGACATCTTCGCCCTTTGAAGGGATGTATGAAATACCAGTCTTTTTAGAATTCCATTTTGGAAAGACTGGAGTCTGCGTAGAGTGCTGGGGTACATGTATCTCATGCTTGGAGCGCCATGCAGTAGGACAGGTCTGATAATCGCTTTATATATTAGAAGCTTAAGTCTAAGCGATAGATTGGAAGACATTAGAAGATGGCGGAGTCTGCGACTCTTAAGTTTCGCAAGCTTAATCCTACTGGTTACATGTTTGGAGATGGTGAGGTTCCTGTGTATATGGACTCCCGAGTAGTTGAGACATGTGGAAACTTTCTGTATTTTCCCCCCTATTGTGAAATGGGTCGGTAGTCTTCCTTTTTTCTTTTTATGATAGGTCATGATGACCGCATCAGTTTTGGATGGATTTACACGTATACCGATGTTATCCAGGGCTTTGACGATGTCTTGGGTGGTCTTGAGTGCTTTGGCTGCCTGGATGCTGGAGGAGTAGACTCCAATGTCGTCAGCGTAGGCCGATATCTCTACTCCAGGGAATTTCATGTTGATAACATGGGCTGTGTAGATGGTAAATAGGGTAGGGCCGAGTACCGATCCTTGTGGGACACCGCAGGTGGTGGCTTTGGGGGAAGATACAGTGTTCCCAACTCTTATGGAGAAGGTCCTTCCCGTGAGATACTCCCTGATGATGGATACAAGTAGGGAGGGGAAGCCATAATCACTTAATCTTCTGATGAGGATTTGGAGGGATACACAGTCGAATGCATGGGTACAATCGAGAAAGATGAATGCCGTGGCTTTGTTCATGGTGATGTGCTGAGACGCATGTGATTGGAGTTTGGCCAGGTGATGTTCACAAGAGAGGCCTGTCTGAAATCCAGTCTGCTCGGGAGGAATTATATTGCTTCTGTCGCAGTGATCGAGGATGTGTCTAAGCAACAATTTTTCATATATTTTTGATATATAGTAGAGCAAGCTGATGGGTCTGTAGTGCTCCGGCAGATCACCCTTTTTGTACGGTTTAAGTACTGGAACAATGATGGCATTTTTCCAGGCCTTCGGGAAGTATCCAATTCTCATGGAGGAGTTGTAGAGATTTAGTAAATAGGCTTTCCCTTTTCTTGGAAGCATCTTGAGTAGTACATTTGGGATGGAGTCGGGGCCAGAGGATTTACCCCCCTTTGTCCGTCTAAGGGCAGATTCTAGTTGGTTAATTGTGGAGTATAGTGGTATGTGTGTCTCGTTTGTTAATGGGGCGGAGTCTGTGGGTGTCGTTTGGTCAGTACGTTTTTGGTCCATGCTGTGGTAGTACTCTGAAAGCGCAAGGGATTGATCTTCTTCTGTGGAGATGAAGCCATTTGTGGACAAGAGGACAGTCCTTCTCTTTGCGCAGGTGCTTCTGAGTAGTTTCCAGAACCTTTTTGGGTCTCCATGTGTTAATCTTAGTTGGTCGTGCCACATAGATGTTTTCCACTGGGCATATAGTTTGGCTACCTGTCGTGTGAGGGAGTTAATGATGGGTGGTAGGTTGCCGTCGTTTGTTCTGGCGTGGATGTTACGGAGGTTGTTCCTCTGCTTGACTAGGTGGGTAATGTGTGCAGGCATCTTCCGCTGATGTACTGGCTTAGGAGAGAATTTAGGGATTTTCGCTTCGGCCGCATCATTTATTACTCCAGTCAGAACGTTGATAGCAAGGTCTACATCTCCAGGAGATGTTAGGGGGCCTATGCTGGGGAGGTATCTTGTGACTTCCTCACGGTAGCCCTCCCAGTCAGCTTTGTGGAAAAGGTATTTACTGGGACCTGGGAAGGTTTTTCTGCCCTCAACACCATAGAGTACTGGGCGATGATCAGAGGGACCAAAGTCAAGGGGCGTACAGTTAGTGATTAAGTGTATGTCCTTTGTGATTAGTAGGTCAATTGTCGACACAAAATCTGGATTCCTGACATGTCGAAAGGTATGCACCCCAGGGTGTACTACTCCTAGCCTGGTTTTTGTGATGGCTATTCCCATGGGATTAGGAGTTTTGCAGCCCCATACGGTGTGTTTCGCATTTAGGTCTCCAAGAATGATGTGTATCCTGTCTTTTTCTGCAGTTGTGAGTAGGGTCTTAACGGGAGTCATGTCGGCATACGGTCTTCGGTAGACACAGGTGAATGTGTACCTAAGTCTGAGTCTAACAACAGCGCTGATGGCTTGTGTCCCGTCGGTCTGTATCGTGTTGTCATCAGCTTGGTGGGATTTTAAGTCACTGCGGACCAGGAGGACGACTCCGCCCGAGGTTCCGGTTTTACGATCTGTTCTGTAGGTTTTGTACCCTTTAAATAGGACCTTGTCAATGGGGGAAAGTATGGTGTCAGTAATGCCAACTACTGCTGGACTGTATTGGGAGAGAAGTATCTCAATTTCGGCCTTTTTGTGTTTAAGGCCTCGGATGTTATAGTTTATGAGATACTCCTCAGTCATGTCGAAGGGAGTTGTCCATTAACCTGTCAACTTTGTTGAGGAGGTTGGTCATGTTGTCCATAAGTCGCAGCATTATGGACATAATTTGAGCCATAGTCGGCTCATTGGACTGTGCTGGGGGAGGCGAGGAGATCATTTCGTTGACTCTGGCTGAGGGTCTGGGGGGAGGGGGGAGTCGCTCAGCCTGTGTTTGGGGGTGAATTGTAGGGTTGAGAGTCGCCGCATAGGAGACTCCTGGGGAGACACGCCTGGCGGCTTTCCTATCATTGTGGGTGGGGATGATGAGAGGGACATTTTTTGTTCTCCTAAGGGAGATTTTTGCCGTCTTTTCGACTGTGGTGGGACAACCTCGATAGTAAGAGGGGTGGTTTCCGCCACAGTTATTACAGCTGGGGGGGATTTGCTTGGGGCAGGTCAGGGTGGTGTGCGGTCCTTTGCACCAACCACAGAGTACTTTGTGGCCACAGTACCCTTGGGTGTGGCCGTATTGATGACAGCGGGAACATATTGTTGGCCCTGGGGTTGCTTTAAATTTACTCACTCTAATAATAACGTGAGCGATGGCTTTTATATTTTTGAGGGTTTGGATTTTGACCGTGTGGTCACAGACTAGGAGTAGTGGAGCTAGGAGGGTAGTGCTACCATCGGGGTTATTGCGACGGAGATGGCTGACCCCGACGTACCCCGAGAGGTTTTCGGAAAGGAAGTCAGCTACCTCCTGGACATCGTGGTCTCGATCGAAACCGTGGATAAGAAATTTTTGGTGCTTTTCTGCACCTCGGGGGGGGGGGGGGCATACGTATAATAGGATGTCTCATTCTTACTAAGGAGACTAAGGGCTGCAACTTTTTCAGCCTCGTCATCGAAGAAAATTCTATTTTCCCTATCACTCGAGTTAAGGGAGAAACCCTTAAGTCCCGAGTTGAGTAGTGTCTTCTCAAGGTCGGAAGTTTTTATAGGAGGGGAAATGATGATGGGGGAGGGTTTTTTGACCCTACTGTTGGTGTCGTTCCTAAGTGGGGCAAATTTGTTAGATATGGGGATGGGGGGTCTATCTGTGACCCTAGGGTTTAGGGTTTCCCTCTGTTTGTCAGACTTTTTGGCTGATATTTTCCTCCTGGGAGGTTCAACTACAGTGAAATCACTGTCGTCTTCGTCTATTTCTGTTGTGGTCAGTCTGGGGTCGGAGAGGCTGGACCCAGCGGGTCTTTTTATTGGGATAGAACGTTTTTTGGCTTTCGTATCGTCAACATCTGTTGAGAAGGGGCTGAAAGAATACGTTTTGTTTAGGGGGTCCATGTTATTGGGTGATAGTAAGCTCCCTATTATTTGATCAAGAGTAATAAGGGAGATCTCCTGTTGTACACCAAGACCGGCCCGTGGGGAGGTCTGTCCCAGATATGGGGGTCTTCCTTATATGACGTGGCACTAATGTCCTTCCACTAGTAATGTTTTAATGTCACTCACAGCACTATTGACTAACCTGGGTATCACTGATAATTGCTATGGGCTGATGAGGAGGGCAGCAGAGGGACGCCGCAGGTGGCGGTCCTTGGTCCTCGGGATCCTTTGTCTGAAGTCAGGACAGGACAGACACGTCCTCACTCAAGCACTGCACAGGGGAGACTGAATGAATGTTTCCAGGAAGGGCCTGATAAGCTCTATATATAGCAGGCCCCTACCCCCACCAAGGCAGTGAACATCTCACCGGTCTCCGAGCGGCTTCTCCGGGTCTCGTCTCTCTTATTTAAATTTAGTTATTTTGTAATCCTCTTCATAATATTTTTCTTTATTGTAACCTTTACAGTTGTAATTTAAAATAAAACTTTTTAAAAAGAGGATTTGAACATTGAACACAAGGGAATAAAACAAAAAATCTAACTGTCCCAGTTAGGGCCCGGACCTGGATCTTCTGCTATCCTGGCAAGTGGGTTATCCATTTACACCACCGGGACAGGCAGATAAGTTATTAAATTTAGGTGGGATAAAATACAATTTAAAAAAAAAGTATAACCCTCCTTATTATTATTTTTAGGATGACAACTTCCATCATGGTCTTAATACAGTGAGATTTGGGGATTTTTTCATCCATCTATTCAAGTTTGGACATGCTACTCTTTCCTGCATAGCTTTCTTTATGGCATCATGTAAGATGTTATCAAAACCACGCTCTAAGTGGAACTTCTTCTTCGAAGATTCTTCCCTCAGCTTGGCTAAGGAGTGCAATGCATGCACTGTTGTCTACTAACTGCTCAGCAAAATCGATTCATAGAAAGGTGCTACACTGGTCATTTCACTCCTAATTTGCAAATTCATCACACTTGCACAGATTTTTAAATGCGAGACGACTGACTGATCGGACAATAAATCTTGGGGTGGTGCTATCCTCTTGGGGATGAACACTGCTTTAGTCTCCTACTATTCACTGACTACATACTCCTAGAGCAAAGCGGCAATAATGAAGGAAGTGAGAACTCAAAAGTTCTTTCAATATTTTTTCTTGATTCTCATGGAAGAATTTGTCTGATTTCTGGTGAGAACCCAGCCCAAAAGGTCATATGAATACTAGGGCCTTAGCAACGATTTTATGGAGTCTTCTCTAGTATTACCCTTTAGTCCTTCACAAAATTCTCTCCAAGTTCGTCTTATAGCACAAGGGCTCACGCGCTTACCACCACTGTAAATTTATTTACCATGGAAAGTGCTTAGATATCGACTCTACTGACGGAAATAAATTAAAGGCATTAAAGAAGTCGTGGGCCTGTCAATGTGTGAGAGGGTTAGAAGAGCTCTATCAGGGGATACTCGGTCATCCAGTACTCCGGCTAGCGAGGAAATATCTGACCCCTTCAAGATTCTCCTACTTTCCCAGGAACCAACAATAGACACTGTTTTGGCCCACCTAAGCAGTTTGGCAGCAGATATGGCATTAATAAAAAAAAGTCTATAAATACGGAAGAAATATGTGGCGATATTTCTGCAATTAAGGCAACCATTAATGCACAAGGGGATTACTCATTCCAGAAGAACGAGCGCCTACTGAATACTGAAGCCCGGTTGGAGAGTCAGATAAGCTTTTTTACCGTTTCTTCTTCCGGGTTGGACCGTGTCAAATTGTTGTTATTTGCCGAGCTTTCGCACATCATGTGATGGCTTCTTCAGGGCTGAAAAGAGAATGAGAGTTGTAAAAGAGAGAT
Organism: Oncopeltus fasciatus; assembly: GCA_000696205.2. Taxonomy (NCBI): domain Eukaryota; kingdom Metazoa; phylum Arthropoda; class Insecta; order Hemiptera; family Lygaeidae; genus Oncopeltus; species Oncopeltus fasciatus. Next base: position 231,907 of record KZ807345.1, on the reverse strand, counting down.
TTTTAAAATCCAGGTGGTATATAATTACAATGTTTTATACACCAGGTGGTGTATAATCCCGGCGCGGTCTGGTCCTTGGGCGAAGCCTGCCTTCCCATTGGTTACTGTGTTCTAGCGGCTGGTCTCTGGAGTAGTCAGGTGGCTGGTCACTGATTGGTTGGATCCTCTTGTTAATTAGCGCTGGTATCCAGTTTTTGCTCAGTTGAAGCGTCTTCGAATTTGATGTGGTGGCAGATGTTGGCGAAGTGTTCTGCTAGAGCTGACCTCTCTGTGCGTCCGTGTTTGATGTCTGCGATGTGTTCTTTGAGGCGTGTGTCTATCGTCCTTCCGGTTTCACCGATGTAGGAAGTTCCGCAGGAGCAGGGAATCTTGTAAATTCCTGGAGTCCGAAGTCCAAGTTTATCCTTAGGTTTCGGAAGGATGTCTGTTATTTTTCTGTCCGTGCTGAACGTTGTTCTTATCTTGTGATTTTTGAGTATTCGGGCGATCTTCTCTGTTGTCCCTTTGACGTAGGGGATGGTCACTTGTCCTTGGGATTCTTCGGCTTCTCGTTCTTCCTTGTTGCGCTGCCTATTTCTCTTCCTTTGGATCTTGTCTATAGTCTTGTGGTCGTAGCCATTCTTCATAAAGGCGGTCTTCAAGTGTATTCTTTCTTTCGGCAGTTGGGCTGGATCTGAGAGTATCTCTACGTGAACATCAGATAAGCTTGTTTGATAAGTTGTTACGCATGAATGAAGCTCTGACCACGCGGAGCAGGAAAACAGGCGAAATACACTGGAGATAAGGGGAGCCCCGGTAAGAGATGATTATACGGTGAGGACCCTGGTAACTTGAATTGGAGCAGGCCTCGGCCTGAAGCTGACACACGCGGACCTGGACCTTGTGGAGAGGCTATGACCTAGAAGGGGCGACCCAAGACCACTAGTCATCATTGCGAGGTTCATGAGTCTGGCACTGAGAAACGATCTGATGAAGAAGAGAAGGGTCAAGAAAAGGATGCTCGTTCAGTGAGAGGGCGGCCCACCCGGTTGTCCTCATCAACTCACTCCACAACCTGGATGTCTTCTGGTGTCAGATTCTATTCATCCAGCTGCTCATGCAGTGCTTACTTCATAGCCGATTAACTTCTTCCGAGTCCCGATATATGCAGCTGGATAGATATTTCTTAATTTTTATTTATTTAATGGCGTGTCAACCTTTGGTCATTAACGTCAGGGAAATAAAGTGAGCAGATAGTGAATTTAAATGGTTTATTTACAGTAGCTGCCACTACCTGAAGGTCAGTGTTCAATGAAATAGTAAGAAGAGGGTAAGAAATTCGCTATTAACACATAGACCCCTCCGCTTGCAATTTTCTTCCCCAAGCAATATTTTCTAATGACAAAAACCTATTTAAAGAAAAATTTATATTTTCTTTTAGTCTGGTTTTCTGCAAACATAATAAATCACAATCACTGTCGTATATGTGTTATTTCAAATCCAATTTTCTATAAATAATTCCAATAATGTTCCATTGTGCTATTTTCAAGATAAAACAACATTTTAGAGAGGTAAATTAATTTGTATGTACATAAACACGACTCAAAGCTTATACGAAAACAGCATTAGCTGCATTCCCTTGGAATTCTCTAAAAATTAATCAATCAACTTACCTTTTGATAAAAGCTATCTTTTTAAATGAAATCCATCACGGGAACTTAACGTACTGTTAGAAAGCTAAAGGAGTATTGAATTTTCTTCCTTTATAAGCATCCCTTTGTGAGTGAAAATCTACTGTGAATAGTTTTATGAAGCTTTGTGCGATGAAGAATGTCTCAGTAATTTTGAAACTATATACAACCCGTTTGGGGCATAAGTTTGTAGTTACTGAACTATGCACAAGTTTTAGGTCTTGGCTATCAGTGACAAATACTTTCTTGTCTAAAAATAAATTACTTGAATTCTTTATATCCTAAGAGAAATATAATCTAATGAAATCACTTGATTGAATAAATGTAGACAGGAGATGCTTTTCATTGCATGTGTATTTTATAATAAATTTCAAACCGTTTCCTACTACGTCATTTTTTTATCTATGGGGCAAAGAGACTACAGTTTTTAAATAATATAGCATGCCCTAATCTTATAAGGCTCTTAAATCTCAACTAATAATACTTTTATTAAGAAATTTGTCATAATTTAACCAGAGTTAGTTGAATTACTTATTTTGGAAGCAAAAAATAATACAAATTTTCAAACTCTTATCAATGATAACCTATCATGACTGAATCTTTTAAATCGAGAATCTCTTTCCCCTCCTTTAGGGTCGCCCACCAACCTTTCATAACTGTTAGTAAAATCAGCTAGTTTAGTTTAGTATATCAAGTATGTGAATTATAGGTGTATTCAATTTAAATTTAAATTTTTTTAAACTGCATCAAATTATAATTTCCTTATAAATTTCATTCCTTTATTAACCAGCGATGAGAGGCTATCTTAGAAACTTGAGTCAGACAAAAAGTGTATTATTTTTCAAATTTTCTGTTAGTAGTCTGCAATTTTGCCCAGTATTTTTCACATCAGTAAAGTAGAGTTGTAAATAAGCTTTGCTTGTCGCTTAAAAAATGGCAAATCCTACATATTATTTCAAGCCAAGATGGCAGGATCAGTTAAATACAACTTGGGCTTCTGAAAGAATAGATACTATTGCTACTAGAGAAGGTGCACAACTTCTTTGTGACAGCCTTCTAGCCAACAAGGTAGCTTTTATTTCTTGAAGATATGAGTGTGCCAAGGCTTTTTTTTTTTATTTCTTAAATACATTAATTCAGATTATTAATTTGTGTTTGACAGGAGCTTATTACCCTTCCTGTGCCTCAATCTGTGGTGAACAACCAAATCGAATATACTGCTAGCTATAGTTTTACTGATTTAGAGCAACATGTTACCTCACTTTTGCAATCTCAGTTTAAATTAGCTCGCAGTACTAGAATTGAGTCGACCTACTGCATTGTTTTGCATCAGAGACTAACACTTCTGAGAAGAATTTTGTATGCCTACTCTGCAAAATATGATGTGGAAGAAACTGTGAGTTCCATTAATTTTTTTTTTTTATAACATCTACTGTATTTCAAAATTTCGGTTTTACTCTTTTTTTTTCTTGCAAAATCACCATGCCATAGTTTGGTAAATTTTATCTGGGTATAACAGGTTTATAAAATCTAGAGATTCTTAACTCAAGTTTTGAACTTCACTGTTATTTATCTGATAATAGCTAATGTAATTAAAGATCAAAGATTCTTCAACCACTCATTAATTACGTGATGTTGAATTGCTGTTTTTATCTTAAAATTTTGTGTAAATTAAAAATAAATTATATTTGAAAATTATGTCACTTCTGACTTAAACCATTTTAATTATTGGCTTAAAGAGTTTTATTTATTTTAATTGCAGATTAAAAATCATTATATATTAATTGTCTTAATTTCATAAAAGACTGAATTATAGTTGTTAATTATGGTTGAATAAATCGTCTTAATGAACAATTTATTTAATCCATCTATTTTTTATCATACCCTTTTTGGTTCTAGGACATAGTTTCTCAATGAAATTACTATGTGTTTAATTGGGTAATGGCTTAGTAGTATTGATTTGTTTATTATTATTATGATTACTTTCTCTTTTACTATTTGTAAATTGATAACTTATCCATATTTTTCATTATAAAAATCATTCATTTATAATAAAATTATTGTTTGCTGATATGTTTATATGGAGCTCCATTTAATTAGTTTACAAAATAAAGTACTTATAAGTAGAACTCTTTAATTCATAAGTCAGTCACTTCCTTCTCCTCATAATTTTGACTGGCATTAATGAATTATTTGAAGCGGCCAAATTTCCCCATATTTGCTCCCTTCTTCAATTCTGGCTGACTTTGATTTACTCCATGTTAAACATCAAAAACCTTTTACTTCCATAAAGAAAGAAGGACGTGTGTTTTAGCCGACTAAACAATTTGGTTGGAAAAATGTTAAATCATTGAGTGGATAGATGGATTTACAGTGTCACTATAAGTCTAGAACATATCAATTGTTAAATTATCAATTGTATTGAATTGGCTCAATTTATGAATTTAATAACCAGTCTTATATAAATTTGAATGTTTAAAAGTACCATAAGATCATCATGGATAATACTTATTGAGTATGATATTTAAGTTTTTTTTCCCTCATGACAATAACCCTGCCATAAGGGTATTTATTCAGTACATACCATACTAGTCCATGATGAAACTTAAGTTCTTGTTTTTGGATCATTGGTTAACAGTTGCAACTGTTGTCATATCCTATCAATCCTCTTTAGTTTTTCTGTTCCTTTTCTGAATCCGTGGATTAAAATGTACTTCTTAGATGTACTACCTGACAGTTCCAACAGCTCCCTCTTTCATGATTTCATTGGACCCTTCTCCCAGGAACCCTTTTCTCTATATTGAAACATTACCCTCAATAGTTCCAGTGGAAAAGAACTAATTGTGCTTCTTACACAAAATTGTTATGAGCCTAGGGTCTGTAATAAATAATATCAACAGGAGAACTACTGTTAAATCTAATTTATTATTAATAATTAAAGATCAAGAATTACTGATTATAAATTAGTAATTCAATGAAAATGCTGCACGTCTATAATGAAAATAATAAACAATATTATTTACATCTCAACATAAAAATTATCCAATAATAGAAAAGTAATTAAACCTTATAAAAAAGCCAAAGGAAACTTTTCACTAGAATGACTTATAGAGAACTGTATAATTGCTGTTACTATCTTTCTCCAGGGGTCCCTAATATAAAGGGGTTAGGACTAGCCACAGAGGTAGATTCTACTTAGAAACCATACTATCAAGTGGCCAATAGCACAATGCCCATGATTGGAAATAACCTCTGCTTTCAAGAAAGCTCTCTTCATGGCTATCCCCTTCATTTGTATTTCATCTATTTCCTTTACAAAAGCTTCCTTCCAGTTTTATTTTCTGATCTAAGGAGAAATAAACCTCCTTTGGTAATAGCTTCTTATATATCTAAGCTAAAGCTGAAGAGGAATCTTTTACTTTTTGCCAACATAAAAACATGGAACCAAAATTTACAATTAAAAAAAATCATCTGGAAAAAGGAAAATCTCTCTGATGATATCAACAGAAGAACTAAAGGCTCAAAAGTGACTAGAGCAAATACATTCAGTATCATATGTATATATATATATATAACCAGAGTTAGTTGAATTACT